>JABUQX010038479.1:57500-62500 GCA_015478945.1 Trachelipus rathkii
TAATAAGTAACCATAATGCGATTAATTGGACTAATTGGATTAATTAACCATAATACCTTTAAGGATGGGTTTGACGAAACAGAGAGCAATGAATTGAAATCATACTGATGGCCAGATCAGGAAGCAGCGGAAATTTTGCAACGGGATTTAACCGAAAACATGGGACGAACATCACACATGACACTGTGACAAAGTTTATTAAAAAGTTTCAAAAGACTGGAAGTATTGCAGATCTTCAGAGAACTGGTCGATAGCGTACAGCCAACTGACGAAGGCACAACGGGTACGATTCTTACAGCTCTTACACGAAGTTCCCTAAAAAGGACACGACGGTTGTCTGGTGAAAGTAGAGTCAGCATATCGAGTATCAAAGTAAACCGATGGCATCCTTACAAATTGCATATGGCGCACCATCTGTGTAAAGAAGACCCGGATAGATGGAAAAAATTCTGTGAATGAGCATTAAGCAGAAATTAAGCAAATTTTTACATCAATGGAGGCCGCTGCGTCTCTTCGTCGTCAGAAGGCATCTTTTTTCAACCTCAGTAGGGGGTGTTCTTCTTCTTGCGTATTTAGCTGGTTGTCGTCTGCTTGCGTCACCGTAGGAGAGACCTCTGCTTCTGTCACCGTAGGAGATGAACTTCTGCTTCTGTGGAACTGTTACTGGAGAGGGTGTTCGATTTCTTCGGTCACCAATTGTGAAGTGGCAGGAGTGCTGGGAGAGCGTTATTTCTTTTTCTTCTTCCTCCACTTCACAAGTTTTAATTAAAGCTTTTTTCATGCTCTTCCAATGCACAGGTAGTACTGATGGTGTTCTTTTGATAGCCCCTCGTATTAGACTTCGTTTATACGTTGAGGGACCTAAGTATCTACAGGTTCTCGATATACACCTTTCTCTGCTGAAACTAAAGGCTATGTGAGACGATTTGATTAGTACTTCGAAGCTAAGGAACCGTCAACCAAGTATTTATAACCCTTTTAAAACTATTTTCTATTGGTAGTGCATAAAACTCAGTTTTCGTTCTCATAGTAATTTTATTAAAACAATCTATCCAGTTATAAGAAAACCTTTCGCGGACCTAAAGATAAGCGTAATAATCAATTTATAATTTTTATTAGAATTTTATTATATCTGAATCTCTTTTACAATTACAACTAAGTTCAGTTTTTTTTCACATTCGAAACTTTAAAATGCCCAACACCGCAATATGAGTAGAGAAAATGGCTGGAACCAAAGATTTTTCAAATCACCCATATACAAGCTATTTACTCAAACAATATACAAAATATGATAGAAAATGCTGCAAAATAAAATATTATACTAAAATTTACACAATATGTTACATATTAGGATCGAAAATCCTTTTAATACGAGTTACAACGCATTTTACGTTTTCAGCGAGAGAGAGAGAGAGAGAGAGAGAGAGAGAGAGAGAGAGAGAGAGAGAGAGAGAGAGAGAGAGAGAGAGAGAGAGAGAGAGAGAGAGAGAGAGAGAGAGAGAGAGAGAGAGAAGTATGTGTGTGTGTGATAAATAGCGCTGAAAATCATAGATTATATGTGCATCCAAATTTCATTAGAAGCAAGATATTTTCGCAAATAATTCATACAGAATGCTAAAATAAAAAAATTACATTATTTAGTACTACATTATCATAACAAATAATAATAATAAATATATTTAAAATTATAAATTATTCCAAATAAATAAATAAAAAAATGTTTACCCTACAAGCATATTTTCTTTCAATTTTTGGCTAGAGAAAATGCAATATGTTATATGGGTGACACACAATATAATATATATATATATATATATATATATATATATATATATATATATATATATATATATAAAAATATATATATATATATATATATATATAATATATTATATTATATATATATATATATATATATATATATATATATTATATATATTAAACCATTCTCCTTTATTGGATCACTCCGAAGAACTAACTCAGCTAAGGTATTTTATTGCTTATAAGAATAATAATATGCATAATATATTATATATATATATAGTATATACTATATATATATATATATATATACAATATATATATTATATATATATATATATAATATATATATAATATATATATTCTTTCCATTTTAAAATTTAATTTTTGAATAAAAGTTAAATTTGGGTGATCTCATAAGTTTGTGATTGAAAGAAGGAATGAAATAAAACAAACTTTCACAAATCAAGTTACCTTTTCAATCCAAAAGTTAACGAAACTTCAGATATTGAAATCACTAAGTATTATATATATATATATATATATATATATATATATATATATATTATAATATATATTATATATATAATATACTATATAGATATAATATATATACATATAATTCTAATTATATTAGTATATATATATAAGTATATATATATATATTATATATATACTATATATACATATATATATATATATATATATATACTAGATATATATAGTATATATATAGTACCTATATAATATATATATATGTATTATAATATATATATATATATGATATATTATATATATATATACACATATATATATTATATATATAATGATATTATATATATATAATATTATATATATATATATATATTATTAAATATATATATATATATATATATATAATATATATTATATATATATATAATATATATTATAATATATAATATATATATATATACATATATATATATAAATATATATATATATATATATTATATAGTATATATATATATATAATATATTAATATATATAATATATATATATAATATATTTATAATATATTATATATACATATATATATTATTATATTTATATATATATATATATATATATATATATATATATATATTAATATATATATATTATATATATATATATATACTATATTATATATTATATATGCATATATATATATATATATGATATAATATATATATATATATTATATATATATATATATATATATATATATATATATATTATATATATATATATATATATATATATATAGTATATATATATATATGGGGTTTACGTGTTCTGCTTTATTTATTTTTTAATTTTCTGAATTTTTAAAATTTTATTTGTTCATTTCAAGTTTTAATTAGTTTAAATACCGTTGGTAATATTTTAGTGTTTTAATGCTCATATGTGTATTGATATTTGTTATTTATAAAGATGGCGTATGATGGTAATATTTTTAATCAACTTGAATTTTGAGATTAGTTTATAGTGTCCTTCTGTTTTAACTTTTTAGGTTTCATATATTTACTGTACTAAGTTTATAGTGTACATAATTTTTTAACTTTTTAGGATTTACTTATTTACCTTGTGTACATACCTTTTTTACCTTTAATCTCCATTTTTCTAATTAAGTTACCACTAATTTTGATTTTAAAATTTTACCGTATGTTACTGGTATATATATATATATATATATATATATATATATATATATATATATATAATATATATTTGTGTTTGTGTGTGTATTTCTTTTTGTATATATATATAATATATATATATATTATAATATATATATATATATATATATATATATATAATATTTATATATATATTATATATATATATATATATATATATATATATATATATATATATATATATATATAAATATGTCTGTGTTTGTGTGTGTTTGCAATTTGCATGAAAATTTGTGTGAATGTCGGTGCGCACTTACTTGAGTGAATGAGCGGACTGTGTAGGCGTAAGGGAGGGTGTGGACGGGGATCTCTATTGATTTTGCCAACGTCCATGGTATAGACTTTAACTTTGAATCTGTGGAGTATCACCTCTCTAACTCTTATCCTAACCTCTTACTTCTGTCTGAGACCCAACTATCCAGGAATTCTTTCTCTAATAAACTTAATATCTCTAACTACAACTTTTTTTCCACAATTTCCGACTCAAAGGTGGAGTCTGTGCCTATATAAACATTAGGACTCCCGTAATAAGTCTCGAAACCCTCGAGTCTCCTAACTTTGATATTCTATGGCTTAATATATTTCTTCCTACTACTAAAATTATCTTGTGTTTCTGCTACTGCTCTCCTAATAGAACAGATTTTCAGGCTCTTTTTCAATATATTACTACCTCTCACGAGACTGTTACTTCTTCTCATCCAAATGGTGTAGTCCTATACTTTTGGGACTTCAATGTACACCACACTGAGTGGTTGGGCTCCTTTCATACTGATACAAGTGGGAAGGAGGCCAAGACATTCAGTATTCTCAACGTTCTGGAACAGTTGATTAAGGAAACTATATACATCCTAGATCCTCCTAACCAACTCTTGAACACTTTTGACCTATGTTTCACCACTTCTCCTTCTTGCTACAAATACATAATTACCCTTCTATTGGTAACTCTGACCATAATCTTGTAGCTCTTAATAGTAACACTTTCTCTCCAGCAATTCTACAACGCCATAAACGTACATTCTGGCAGTTTAATCATACTAATTGGGGGGCATTGCGTCGCTCCTTTACTACCTACCTTTGGTATGGATCCTGCTTTTACTCGGAGGGCGGTTCTGTGATTGCTGAAAAAGTAGGGGCCGTGATCTCCGAGGGAAGGGGAATTCTATCTTCTACAAAAAAAATTTTTCCTAAAATTCCGTGGTTCGATGGCATCTGTTCTCATTCAATTCAGGATAGAGACATTGTCTATCGGAAATGGAAAATTCTCCTCCTCCTATCACTCTTGCTAAAATTTGTTCACCAAAGGAAGTACGCTAACCTCCTTGGATCTCCTACTGATACAAATTACCGGCCCCTTGCCAAAATCATCACTAATTTCTGTAAATCTGCCTTTCCTCCTCTTATTCGCTCTGGCGGAAAACTAGCTAATACTCCTTCTGAAATGGTTAATTTCTTAGGCCTCCTTTTTATCTAATTCCACCTTGAACGATTCTGACAACCCTCCTCCTACTCCTTTTCCT
>JABUQX010038479.1:77500-80000 GCA_015478945.1 Trachelipus rathkii
TATACATATATACATATATACATATATACATATATACATATATACATACATACATACATACATACATACATACATACATACATACATACATACATACATACATACATACATACATACATACATACATACATACATACATACATACATACATACATACATACATACATACATACACACATACATACATACATACATACATACATACATACATACATACATACATACATACATATATATATACATACATACATATATATAATAATATAATAATAATAATATATATAATATAATATATATATATATATATATATAATAAAAAAAATAAATATATATATATATACACGTTTCGGTATGCAAATGAACTTTGCCAAACAATAATATAACAATATGTATATCTTTATATATATATATATCATTTTTTTTAGATGCAATATATATATACATATATATATAATATACTAACATAATAATATATATTTATATATGTATATATATATAGATACATGTATAACAATATATATAATATATATAATATATCTGTATATATAATAATAATATATATGTAATTAATTAAATCTTAGCATAACAACATAACATATATATATATATATATATATATATATATATATATATATATATATATATATATATATATATATATATATATATATATATAGTTAAAACTAACATGCACAACTAGTTCTGGTACTTTATCTTCCTACTTGTGTACATTTTTAGTGTAAAGATTGTGATCTCTACTTATAAAGCTAATTCTAGTACTTTACCTATCCACACGTGTAGGACTTTTTGTGTGCATAATGTGATCGCTTTAATGGTTGTTGTTTTCAATTGAGTTATGGGACTATGAATCAGGAGTTTTATTCCTTGGAAGGGACTTTAGCAGCCTTAAAATCAAGGAGAATGAAAGCCTCTTAATTCCCTTCCCCGACCTCCTTTTACCAACATTTCATTCATAATCCCTTTCGAGAAAAAAAAGGAAATCCCTTTACAATTTTAAAATTTCCCCAAAGAACTTTAAAAATACCCCTGAATTTTAATTCCTGAGCATAACTCCTTCTTATTAATTAAATTTATTGTTTAGGAAGCCCATATATGATCGCCTGTATGATTTTTCCCCCCAAAAATACGTGTAAGGAACGTGATAGGGAATTTAATCATTTCCCTAAAAGATTTTTTTGGGATTTTAATTTATTATTTTAACTTTTAATATACATTTTAAATTTTTATTTTTATCTTTCAAAAATTATAATTTAAATTCAGAACTTCTTCGTGGCTTAATCGGTAGTGCGACACAGTTGCATAGCAAGGGCGCGGGTTCGATCCCTATTCCGAATCCTAGGTAGAAATTACCTGGAGAAGTTCCCCTCCTAGAATATATAGGGCTATGCTCGTGAGGAGTGGACTTTTTATTAAAAAAAAAACCGCGTATGGGAAGATGTCTGCCTTTAATTTATCGGATTTTAATTTATTTAATTAATTTAATTTAATTTATCTGAAGATGTCTGCCTTTAATTTGGCGCTTGCTTATGGAATTTTCCTAAACTAGTGAAATTTGGTAGTCCTCTGGCCTTTTTCCTCGCCAGAGTAGAAGTGAAAAAAAATTGGCGTTACATACACTTTCAAAAACATTTAAATCGATACACAGAGTTGCTAACTATTTTCTCCTTTCGAAAGCGCTTCACGAGTTGAAAAGCACGAAATAATTTGTAGTACTTACGATCTTAGTACCAGTTTCTTCCCGTTTCTGATTTAATAAGTCTATTTTTCTTAATTTGAAATATTGCATTTTTTTTTGTTATAATAATAACAAATTATAATAATAACAAATTATAATAATAACAAATTTTGTTATAATAATAATAAATTTTCAGTTTGATGTTATATTATGATGTTATTGTTTTTGGCGTTATTTGTGGCATTGATATATAAATTACACTGCGGAAAATTTTTCCTTTTGTGACATAGGATTTAATACTTGTCAATTATGTATTTTTCTGCGTTGAATCCAAAAAAATCATATTAGATCTTGCCTATAAGGGTCAGATTTACCTCTATAAGGTTCAGTTTTGATGCTATTCGCATGAAAACTTCAAATATTGCAACAAAAAAAAAAAAAAAAAAAAAATCCTGCGAGCATCAGCATAACAGTTAGTTATGCAAACATATGCTTTAAATACAAAATTTGTATCTCGCTTAAATAAACATGCCCAGAAAATTTCATCTTGATAGGATTAATATAAAAATGATACCACGCTTTTATTTTTTAAATGCCAAAATAAAAAAGTGGCATATGAATATAATATACCCAATTATATTAAATATGTAGTAGTATACTTTGTATTAAATAATGTTAGATCCGAAGTTATGATCATACCTGTACGTCATCTACAATGTTTGCAAATTATCAACGTTTAGAATATTTGTGTTTTCAAATTAATGAAAGTGACTTTCAATGATCATACCAAATCCAATATCTGAC
>JABUQX010038479.1:90000-121856 GCA_015478945.1 Trachelipus rathkii
CGAGAAGCTTACAGCGGCGCCTATTTAAGGTTCAGTTGGAGAGTGACGGATTGGAGCATGTTGACTCACTTCTTCACACAGATGTGAGGTGGTTAAGTCGTGGTAGGTTTTGGGAAAGATTCCAAGACTTACTACCCGAAATTATTATTTTCCTGGAAAGAAGAGATGACGTGTGTGAAATGCTCAAAATGAAAAATGGCTCAATGATTTAGCATTCCTAAGCAATATAACCAAGCATCTAAATGGGATTAATTTGGAGCTTCAAGGAAAAGTCAAAACTATTATCGAGTTGATGAGCTCAATAAACGCATTTCAATGCAAGTTACAATTACTAATTGGACAATAGAAGAAAAAAATTGTAAGAACTTTCCTTCTTTGCTTTTGCAAAAAATCGATGACAAGGGCAGTTATGAAGGCTATGAAGCCGAGCTAAAAAAAATTCTTGAGGAATTTGAAAGGTGCTTTGCAGATATAAAAAACATAGAGGGAACTCTGGCATTCATGACTTACCCCTTCGCTTGCCTGGACGTGCAAGAAGTTGCTTCGGAAATTTCAAAACTATTTGACATGGAGGCGACTACAGTCAAAAACGAAGTTACAAAGCTAATCTCTGACATTAACCTCAAAGCGAGAGATGCAGACAATAATTTCTGGCTTTTTATGTCCGCAAAGATAAAAATCCTTGTTTGAAGAAAGTAGCACTTCAGGTAACCGCTTTGTTTGGGTCAACATATTTGTACGAGTCTGCATTTTCACAAATGAAAATAATCAAATCAAAATACCGTACTCGCCTTACAGATGATCACTTAATGTCGTGCTTGCGTTTAACAATAAGTAACTACACGCCAACTTTTGCAAAAATGCGCAGAGGATCACCAATGCCATGCCTCGTCGCCGACAATCATTTTTTTTCCTTACTCCGTTTTGTATTTCTATTTTGTAGTAAATATCGTATGCTCGTAAGATAGTTTGATGTGTAGTGAGTGACTTGGGTTAATTAGTTTACCCCGACCTATGGAATTACGTAGTTTCTACCTAGAATGAGTATACTTAAATTTTTTATGGCAAGGTGTCGATCAACCGATTCTTTAAAAGTTTTGTTGGTCGATCTCATTAGGCAAAAGGATGAACACCACTTGCCCTAAGCGAGCCTCCTTCCAATGAATGCTATTGGCATATTTCACTACTCCTGTCCCCCTATACCCTTACTGTTGGATCGTTAAGAGGTTCTTGATTATTGTTATCCAAGAGATCCACATTATTCAAATCACCTTTTCTTTGGACTAAACAATTACCTGCCCTATACCAATGGCCGCTTCCTCGAGTGTCAATCATTAACCTGTCTTATCTGCAATCATGTGAATTTCAATTAACATCATGTATATGTCATTGAGATGGTAGGCAGTTGATTGGTTGTTTAGGTCACGGTTGTAAATATTTCTATGGAAAAAGGGGACGTAGAATTCCTCCAAGTTATTAATAATGTTTCCGGGTGCTCTCCTGCGTAAGACGATATTAAAGTCTAAAATTTACTCTGTGGGACTCCTGCGCCATTCGTTAAAATTTCATGAGTGTCAGCCCAGAATTCTATGACATATAATGACCATGCTGAAAAAAAAAGCTGTAAAGAAGCCAACATTTATCGGTAGTGATTAACTCTGTGCTTGAAGATGCTATTTCAATCCCTAATGCGGATTTGCTTCCCTCCTAGAATTTATTTCACTCAAACTTTGTTGTGACATTAAAATCTTAGATCCTATATTATTCCAACGTTTAACATATGAAATTGTCGCAGGTTTTGTCTTTTTCTCATAAACAAGTCTGTGCTTAATATCAGCAAATCCAGATTCTACTGTTGCGTTGCAAATAATATATCACGCTCTATCACATTTTTTTTTCTTTTTTTCGTATTTTATTTTTTACCAATGTGTTCTCCATAAAAGCGAAATATGGAGCACAATATACCAGAAAGTAGCTAACAACGTTATTGCATGAAAAATCACCGATGATTAAGCTTGCCCCAAAAAAGGCTTTTACATATCAGTACAAAGATACCGATTGAAAAAATAATATTTACAAATTGAAACAACTTATTACGTTTGAACATAATGCAATTTCAGTAGGTTTTTTCAAAATTACAATACAACCTGGTGGCTTGCTCCTAATCGGATGTCAAGACTTGTCCTGAGCACGTGCTACGCGCGCGGAGAGGGCTCGCTTCGCTCGCCGAGGAAACCCAAGCGGAAAAAACTCATGATGACAACTTGTCTTGAAATCTCTGACGGAAAACCTGCGGATTTAGTTTTAAATATATACATATATATATTATATATACTTATATATAATATTATATGATAATATAATATATATAAATATTATATATATATATATATATATAGGCCATTATATATATATATTATTAAATTAATATATATTATATATAAAAAAAACAAAGTAAAAAATAATTTATTAACAACAGCTTTTCCTGATAATAGGAAATTTCAAAATGTGACCGGACCGTAATGGCGAAAGGATACGTAGAGTCAAAATAGAGTTGCTCCAACAGTCATTACAATCGAAACGAACAGGGAAACGGAAGACGGGCTTTTTAAAATTTAATATATATAATATAATATATATATATATATAATAGTATATTATATATATTTATATATATATATATATATATATATATATAATATATATATATATAATATATATAGGATTTGTATTCAGTATGTGAAAACATTTAAGTAATTCAATGACTATAACAACAATATTAGTTTATTGATTTAATAACATTGAAACGTATTCAGTGATGTTAATTGATCAAATGAAAACTAAAAACATTAGTGTATTAATACCTGTGACTAAATCCTATTTACAAGAAATCGAACCTTAAATCTACAAATCTACCCCCTCTTTTAAATTCCTTTCTCCGAACTTAGATTTGCTATATAATATATGATTACATTATTATGTGCTTAATTGATAGATGCTCATTAATAAATGTTATGTTATTAATAATGTGAATAAAACATTGGTTTATTTAATATTTAGCATATATTTTATTGATCAGTCATGATTAAATCGTGGCAACGACGTTATGATACAATTTTGCTAAATATTTAGTGTGTGCTTAGTGTGTATGTAAATTAACATCGAAGTTATTTTAGAGATATGCCTTGAAAAAGTAAGATTATATGGTTATCGAATTATTTGCTAATACCTATATGTTAGTTTACTAATTATATACTGGTTATTATTTAAGTGTGGAATATTTGTTAAATGTTAAACAGTATATATTCGTGTTTAAGGTATATAAGAAGATGTGATAGGTTTGTCTTTGTACATTATTTTCTTAGTTCATGTTACATCATGATAGCTTTATTGATGTGTGCGATACAATTCGAAAAAGATATACTTAATAAATAGTATTGAATCAGTGTCATATGATAAATATTTATAACCATGATTGTTGCGTAATCTTAAACATAAAATGCATATTTAACACTGATTTCTACGAATAACAAAAAATATAAGCAATACAATATGTTTACAGTACAGAAAATAGATTATACGAAATATGGGAATGTTAGTTAGTTAGGATAAAATAGCAAAAATGTTTATTCTTTGCACCACTTACTATTTTGCCTATCAGAAGTTCCCAAGAAGGAGGCTTCTCTAATATAGTTTAATGAGTTAAAGCAATGTGTAAACAGCAAGAATTTCTTCATTTTTATTAAGATTTGTTGCAATGAGAAAAACAAATTTATTTTTAAAATGTTGGACAAATCAGTCTCATCATTTCATTAAGTTGTGCACCGGCGAGTACAAACCCTCACACAAGTGCACCTGTGAGTTCGGACCCTCGCACAAGTCCATCGGCGAATACGGACCCACATACGGCATTGGCGAGTCACGGGACCCTCATTGAAAGGGCTCACGATGTTACTTGAGAACTCGACTCCTTCTACAACAGAAATTTCAAGGCTGTTCGGTACCCTGGAACTGGATAAACCCCTTCCGACGTTTAAATGTGAGGCTAACCAAGTTTTCCTTTATGTGCCTGGCACTGATGGGTTACCTTTCATAGTTATTTATTATTAGTGTTGGAAATTCGTGAATTCATAGCTTTACGCCGTAATAATGTCAATTAATGTAATCATTGAATTATGGACTAGACTATACGCTCACAAATAAAATGAATATTAAGACTTTAGAATGAATTAGTGAGGCAAAACTTTTACGGTCAGGAAGTAAAAACAATAAAATATATTATGTATATTAGTTTCTTCTTCTGGTCAACATAAAGTACTTTGTCATTTTTCATGAGGACATTTTAACCAGAATTTAATTTGTATTAAATAGTAGATTACTCCAAAAAATGCATCTACAGATACAGATGTGTATCTAGTTAGAATGCGAAAAAATAAGATTAATTAATTAAATTAATCTAATAATATAATAATCATTTACAATATCTAACTATAATAATAATAATAATAAATAATAATAATAATAATAAATATAATGTAATAGTAATAGACGTACGATAGGATTGCACTCACTCACTAACCTCAGATTACATTCCAATACTTATCAAAACTCAATATAAACACACTACACTCCCAGCATAAAAATACATCCAATAAACGTCCATAACAAATATTAAAGTATAAAGAAATTAGGAACTGTTATACTCATGCGTAACTATTACATAGGTTATCTCTAACAATAAGTAGTACTCCAAACTGATAGAATCTCGCCTAACTCACATTACGTTTGGGCAACGATACAACATTAAGTTCTAAATACACATAGAGGTACTCCTACATACTCTGATCTCGGGAACCCTCTGGCCCCGAGTAGGTGTAAGTATAAGTATAGAAATAAGATAAATAGGCACCCTTGGTTTTGAATTGTCAAATATTAGCTCTGTGATCTATTACTGATATAGGGGCACTAAAGTGACTAGCAAACTACTGAGTGACAACTACCTATAATCTCTTTGAATAGCGCTCACCATATAATTTATTTCGCTTCTTAATCTAATCTAGAGGATCACTCTAGAGGCTTGAGCCCTGGTATCCGCGGAATTAATTCGTAGAATTTATTGGGATAGCTGCTCGCATTCCATAAAAAAGGTGGCGAATCAATAAGAGCAATATAATATATCATAATATAGATTCATATAATATAAAGATCAATAGTGTATCACAATATATATTATATAACTGGTCAGGAGGTATATGTATAATATGGTTGAGAAATGATGGTGATTATATTAGATATTTATTATTATATATACTTTATATATACTTGATTATTATTATATATATAGTATATATAGTATATAACTAAAATAGTAGGTTAAAATACCCATACTCAGAGTCAAATCACTTAGTATTGTATTTCAAAATGATAAAATTAATCGAGTACTAGTTAAAATATTAAATGTGTTAAATTAGTAAAAATTTCCCAATATTTTGACCGGTTATATATCTCAATAAAACTTGAATGTTCACTCAAAAAAGTAAGCATTTTGTTTTACATCTCTCTTCCTGAAATTAGATAGTATTAAAAAATAAATTACTAAAAATAACGATAAATAAAAATGTTAATCAATTAGTTCTAAATTCTTATCGACTAGTACAGTGGAAGACCACACTTAAAATAGTTCAGATGAAGGCTCAGGAGATTCGAAGAAAGCCAACCATGCTGAGGGTGTTGACATTTATTTTGATCAAATTAGAAGATTTAGTTTGATACATTTGTGATCATTGTGGACTAGTATTATTAAAAACTGTGATTCGCGTTATATCTAATTGATTTCCCTAATAAGTAAATACAAAATATCTCTGACTGATTACTTCCCGCATGACATTTGTAGCAGACGTTTTACGAGACATAGAGATTGCTCAAACATAAAGACGATTCCCTTGAGTAAACTAAAGATTATAGAGCCTGTAGTGAGTTAAATAATTAAAACAAGATATATATTTATTTGTGTAGTAAGTAATATTATTTATGGTATAAGTTTATTGACATTTTTTCCCCGAGAGATTACTTAGGTTTAATCTTGTGTTGTTTTTTAAAATTCATCCCATTTCGCTGTACCAGTTCTGAGAGATCCTTTAAAGGTTTATTTTCGTAAATCTATATCGATGGTTTACAGGAAAAATTACTGTGCTCTCTTCAGTACCCATGATATATAGGACGTGCAGGAAACTTTGCCGAGATATTTTATTAATGGGTCATATTAAGTTAGGAAGCAGATTTATTTTTTTATCTGGAAGGTTGTCAACGATAAAATTCAGTAATTTAAATAAATCTATCAGACAATCTCCTGTGCACTGATGAGAGCGAACGATGCTACCAGAGGGTGTGTTCGGCTTTCGCTCTCTCTCGATCTCTTAGGTATACATAACATCTCTTCCTTCCTCATTCTTCTTCCTCTTCTATCTTTCTATACTCTTACACATTCTATCTCAACCTAATTCATATTTCGATATAATCTCCCTTCACTCTTTTGTTTAGTCTGCTACCTCGTTCTCTCTTTAATCTACCAGTAGACGAATCCCCACCATACATTAATCTCGCGTGGCTGATCTAAAGTTGCCCTGACACTCCCTACTTATCTTGTGATATTGTATGTTAAAGGTACTTACTTTGGAAACCTAAGTAATTTTGTACTCTTATTTGCTTGAGAGCTCTACTGCATCTCTCATAAAGATAGAACCCACTAATTAAAAAAATATCTAATGTTCCAATTGGATATAACAAAAGAAAATCAGATTGTTGTTATTACGACCATGTTTGATATAAACTCAGTTTTTTCCTTCCTGAATTATAATAAGGCACGCTCTTGGATGTAAAAGTATTACATAGCCCGACACTTAGGCAATCCACTTGAGGACACCTGGAGGGACTCGCTGAAAATAAAGTGCTATACTTTGTTAGAAATTTTTCTACACTAGCAACAAGTTACTTATATCACTATTGTGTAGCCAAATTATCAAAACTCTACTGAATCCTACTCACTACAAAGTGATCATGCGCAATTAATAACTCTCTACTCAACGATCTCAAAATTTTTATCTCTCGTGATAGGGGGTCCTCTCTTTCGAAATGAAAGAAAATGAGAAACCAATGTAAAGAGCTTTATGAAACACGAAAATAAAACATCAGACTACTCTTTTCTAATGTCTAAATCACTTATGAGTAAGATAACAAAGAAAGTAAAGCAAACTTCTCTCTCCTATATTTTGATTCAGTCCTTCCCACAGAATATTATTTAAAATAATCATGACGTAATGACTTTAGAAGGAAAATGATTTATTTAGCAAATTAATTTCATGATCTTCGTAGAAGTTGTAAGTCTCGGAGATGAGGTAGCACGGCGCCCTATTCGATCAGCACATCTGGTGTTTTAAAATGATACTGGACGATACCGAGAGTGGCATGGAAAACCAACGCGGATCCGCGACAGCAATCGCGAAGACGCTCACTCAAACCATTACGGACTTCGGAAGCAAAATTCTTAGTTTCTCGGAGGTAGACAATGAAAGAACGCAAATCTTAGCTGTAAAAATCTATTAGGAAAAAAAGTAGTCTTCCGTTTTGATATCGCCGCACATTTTATTTCAGTAAAGAACTTCATAACCTATAAAAATATTATAAAAAAAGGCTTATTTAATTCTATTTAAATCTTTTCTAAATTTAAATAACTTAATTAACCTGACTTAAACTAACCAAACCGAAATTAACTAATTTAAAGATTTTCAAATTGTTTGAACTTATGAGGAAAAAGTCGCCTACGAGTTGATGATTTCAAGTCACAAAACGAATCACCTAATACTAATAATGGCAAATCCGCCTTTCCCTTTTTCAGAGAGACTTCATGAGTGCTCAGTTGTAACACTTCGTGTAGACCCATCGAATCTTACGACTTAAATAATAATAATAATATATAGCTTTCAATGTAGTAATGTATATAGTAGTGATATTGCGCGCGCTGCACTAGCCACCGCCGCTTCTCTCTACTCTCATATACTCGCCGCATCGAATACAACTACTGTGTAGGTTCGATATCATATGATAGTCAGTTAGGTCCTAACTCTAAATTTCGAGTATATATATAATATTATATTTATATATAACCAGGATTAGAATTCAAAAATCGGATTGATTTTTGTTTGTCAGGTCCGGTTTTGACACTATTCACATGTTGTAGTGAACTCCAAAAATCATGATAGATTTTGCTGTTCTTTGTGATTTTGTCTTATGCTCGGCTCTAGTCTTTACTATGGTTGTTTAAGGTTATGTTGTGGGACCTATCTTACAGCTGTAATATATTTATATCACTCTCAATCAGAAACTATAATGAATTAGAATTTACAAACTGTGCATTTACACGAGCTTAACTCTGTTCTAAATCCATTTTCATACACTCGAATTAATAAATATGTCCAAGCTCTCAAGACTATCATGGTTTCTACATTATACTTTTTGAGAGAAAAGGTGCCAACGGTTCAAACTGCTTCGAATACTACGATATATTATATATATATATATATTATACTTTGTTGCTTTATATTTCTGATGTAAATATATTATCATTATAAACTCAATAATAATAATTAATATAATAAAGTGTGAGCAATCTTGCAATAAGATATTTTGTAGACTAAGTATAAGCTCAATAACTAATCAAGATTCGGTTAATATTGATGTGAAGATTCAACGATATTCAACTATACAGATATATTTTTTTGTCTAAGAAGAGATAGTATCTGAAGGAATACCTAAACGAGGCTATACGAAGCAATGTTTAATTTTGTTTTCAGAAGAATCTAACCATTGAGAGATTAGGATAAAGATATTATTAGGTCTAGTGTCCTAGATTTAACAATTAATGTTGTATTGAGTAGTGTAAGTGATTAGATGTAGATACACACCCTACCTTTGATTAAAATGAAGCTCTGCCTTATAGTGTAAGTATAGAGTTTAGGTGACATCTGTAAATATAATATATACATATATATATATAATATATTAATATATATATATATATATATATATAGTATACTTAATATATATATATATATAATATAATATATATATATATAAATATTATATATATATATATTAGATATTAATATTATATATAATATATATATATTAGATATATTATTTAATATAATATTATATATTATATTAATATATATTTTATATATAATATATATATTAATAATTGATGATAACCACGCGAATCATTTGTTTGAGATCTTTTTGAGGTTTCACACTTTGAACCTTCTGTTGAAAACTTTTAAGCTAAGACATTCCAATCACGATTATTTGCAACTTGATCTTTATACAAATAGTGAGTGTATTGGTAATACTCGATTTGCTCAAATTAAAGGACTGATAGCATGGTATACTCATAATTGACATATTATGAGTATATATGAAATAAATGGTTTAATTGCTAAATTGCTTGAGCATAAAGGATACTGTTCAACTAAAACCTATTGAGTATAAAAGAATAAGATTGAGGTAGATAACACGATTTTCCTAAATATTATCACTAGATATTTAATGATATATGTATGCTAGGGATTTGATCATATTGTAAACTATATTCTCACTCTATAAGTTAGGAAATAATTATATTTTTGGTGAAGTAACAATAAAATTAGAAATAATATATACTTAATTAAATGTTAAATCTTTCAAAAATAATTATTAAGCTCAGTTAATTATTATTGAAACAAACGTGTTACTATTATATTACTGTACATTATAATAATAATATAGTTTACTTTCTATAAATACTTATATTATAATAATTATCGAATGCCGTTTTAATGAAGTCAACACGAGTTCAAACTATCAACTATAATATTATAATAAATTTCATATCTATAAAAAATATATATGTAAAATATGTGATTAACACTGTGTAATCAAATTAATTTTTTCACGCATGTTATCAGAAAGTATGTGTAGGGTTTTCGTGTTAACCGTGCGCCCTTTGCGCAGTTCGATTTATACACATTGAAACATTCTCTCATATCAGATATGTTTTATTAGTAGGAATAACTTAATGATATGGATAATAACTCGTAAAGGAATAATTTCACGTTTATGGGTTTTTTTAGCCCCTAAAATTTTCTCTGCGAGCATGCCAAATTTCGTTTTTTATAAGATATGTCTGTGTTGAATAGCATAATACAGTTCTAGAGCGTTTTTCTGTTTTTCTCTTAGTTAATTTTAGTTTTATTTCGGCTATTGGCTTTTTTCTGAGATACTGATCTATCTGACGGTAGTTAATACATGTTCTAATAAATTTTAAAATCTTCATTAGGAACCGTCACCTGTGGTTGGGGTGTGGTCGACGTGTGTGTGCTCGAAACACATTGCAACATAAATGTACGATTATATAGACATATACTCAGGTCGCTTACATTGTGCGTTTACAGAGTCTCCGATCACACCCAATCTCTTAAATGTATCGACCTCTCATAAAAAATTGAATAGCTTTCATCCGGCTGAGCTTTAGCATACTTCTCTAGCATCTACTGCCTCAGTTGCTGGCATGATGAGAGACAACGCTCTGTCTGTTAACACTCTAAAAACGTAAAACTCACTCTGAGGACCATGTTGTCTTAACTTGTCCTCTAACGACAAATGTCTAGAAAAATCTAATACTTTCTTTAACTCGAATGTCAATGTGAATATGATATCAATCTCACAACTCATAAGAGTGCCTATTAGAATTTTCGATTAGCTAGACCTTTCAAGCTTGAAAGAGTTGCGTCAGTTTATTTGCCAATATTTGTTAATCAACTGACATTTTTTTTATAGTCAGGTATCTTATAGTCGCTCTCCTTTTGTATAGACTCTGGATACTTTTCTGATCTGTACCTCGTGGTGGCGTTTTTAGTACTTTACTTCTCCTTTTGAGTCACATCCTACGAGATTAATCGTGGTGGCTATCATTAGGCTACTGTTCTGATCCCATCTTATACAGTGAACAATTTACTACCTGCCTCTCTTTCAAACAACTTCGACATCAATCAGATATTATCATCTCTGCATCGCGCCAGTAACACTAGATCAATATCTTATCACATATTTTCTCCATTCAAGCGCACATTACTGTAAGCAGTACGTACTACGTACTCATTTGAGAGAATTCACCTTGGTAATTACACGGTATGCGATCACATAGCAATGGTTAGGGGTCTCTATATATTCCGTGACTCACTTCAGTCTGCCAGGTGTAAGTGGCAGCCGGAGCATTCGATCATTCTCAGGCATTCTCATTACACGCATTTAGATGTCACCCTGCGTGAATGCAACTTAATATATATAATAACACCACCATAGCCTATTGCCCGGCATCGTATAATTGTTCCCCCATCTCCTAAACATCTAATCTTTAGAAATTGCCAAACCGCACACTTGATCCTCCAATGTACAATTTTCACCATTTCGATACGCAATTGCTCTCTTAAAATACACTCAGTTTATAGCGCCTTTTGCCTATTACTGCGCATAGAATCTGTAGCGCCAACAAATCTCCAGCATCACTAACTCTATATTAATGTTCCTGTAGACGTTCTCATCCTCCAACGGGTGCTCCATCCTGCCCTATCTCTCTCTCTTCTTGAGACTCTACTGTTGAGCTCCCTGGAGTACCGATTAGGTTAAGGTCCGACTCTGCGTTCTACATTATACTCGCTATATTACTTAAGTACTAAGTTGTTCACAATAGAACTGTCTTATGCTCCCATATTTGTGAGGCGCTTTCGAAGCTGTGCAGTAAATATAATCCTTCCTTGGCTTCCGTTCTGTACCCTCAGAAAGTGGTTTGGGAGCTGTGTGATCCCGTTATGTAATGGGTGAATTTCCCTGAGTATTGGTGTCGTTCATATGCTTATCATTACGATTAGATCTTGCTCTCCTCATAATCATGTTCGATTTCGTATTTCCATTACTGTTCGCCTGGTGCCTTCTATGGCCATTTCTATGTCTGCTGACTATTGACTCAGTGGGGACTCGTCTTATCTAGCCGAGTGAAATCAATTCTCGTTCTTCAATCACTTCTCTGGTCAGAAGATTCTCAATGTAATTCATTGTCCTCGCCCTAGAAAAGCGTGGTTGCCCAGGGATACTGCGTGCGGACGCAGGCAAAGCGCGCTTTCCCTCATCATACTCGATATAAGCTGTGCTCCAACCTCTGCCAAGCTCTTGTGGTTCTAGGTCACTAATAAGTAACTGACTATTCGCAATATACTTGTCCTAACTTCCGCTCTCACACATACTCATCTACAGTTTACATTCCTTCTCTGTACAAATCATTGATTCCTATATTCTCGCTGCTTATTCACTCTGATGTTCTGAATTGCTAATATCGAACTAACTGGAGAAAAGAGTCTAATTCATCATTTGAAGAGTAACCTCTTTATAAGCTTAAATCTAAATTCTTATTATTCCTATATTTTTCCTCTAACTCAACCCTGAAGATTCTGGCATTCCTCTTCTCTCTCCTTCTCCTTTCTCCTCTCAGTTGTGTCCTCATATGCCTTTATAGCCTGTGAATACACATTCGCTCGGTGTGCTATGGGCCCTGAAATCGACGAACTGATTAGTGAAGGGACGGACTATAGGGTAGCTCCGCTAGATGGATCCTCCCGAGTTTTTGAGGATGATGTGTACTTTATCCGTGCATACCCTCGCCCCTCGTTTCAACTAATAAAATTCTCTATGTCTCCAATACTAACACCTTCCTCAGTGTTGGTAAAGTACACGTGCTCATGTCCAATCCTTAATCCGAATAAAAAAGGAAGCGCTCTGATCCTGTCTAAATATCGCTCCTATAGCTCTATAATTTTATGTAATACAACATGAAAATAACTTCATGTAATATCAGTGCCAACTCTCGCTACTATTTACGTTTTAGTCTAAATATGATTTAATCTGATGTTTAACTTCACTCACCTTCATGCCAACCCTCCCGCACAGTACTCGCTTTGGCAGAAGCGCATAGCCTCGTGATTGACAGAGCTTACTACTTTATCCTGGGTGTGCCGAATCAATATATACTTTCCTATCATTACTGATTATAGGTTTTTTCACTAGCCTATAGGACATACGGGGAGACTTGTGTACGTAGTGCGTCTATGACAATTCCAAAGCATTATTATTGAACCGGTATAACCCGGGTTATATATATATTGCTAACTCCGCTATTTAGTTCACTGACTCTCCAAGCTTACCCATCCTTTTAGGGTTGTTTTACAACTTCTCATTACTGTTTATATATGTGATTATTAATGTTTTTCTTATTTCAATAAATCGTGTATCAAATCGGCTGTTGTTGCATATGGGGCGTACTTTCTTCTTCCTTTTCTGTCTATATAAAGTAGTGTATTATATATATTATAAATGTTTCCTCAGGTAGTTTCGTTAACTTATCTGCCTACTTTATCCTACTTTATCATTAAACTACCTTTCGCGCATCTACTCAATTCGAGCTTAGGCTCATTTTTATGTCTCCACACTTTTTTTATTTGTGAAATTTCGCAAACTTTTTCTGTTTTCAATTTTTTTTATTTCTAGTTCGTAGTGTCAGTTAAATCCTCATAAAAAGGAGTTAAAAAAAAAAAGGTTTTATCAAAATATTTTATCATAACCATCAAAAAAAGTGAAAAAAGAAAAAGAAGTTACCTTATAGAAATGAATAATTCTTAGTGTGATGCAATAAAAATTTGTCCAAAGGTAAAATTTGACCCCCACGGGGTCGCGCGGGGGTCGGGTAGAATGCACTCAAATAGGGCAAACCATCCTTCTAACTAGTTGTTTTGCTACAGTATTGAATATATCGAAAATAATATTACCTTGTAGACTCAAGGAACAGTATTTAATTTTTATTTATATTTTTATTATTTATTATACTTGTTTTTCTAAATGTGGTAATTGTCTCTCTTTCGCAAATCCACTTATTTATACTTTATTTTTTTGTTTACCTGTTTGACTTAGTTATATTAAGATATAATAATGATAATCTGATAAATAAAATATTATATATATTATATATATATGTAAAGATTTCTCTCTCGAATACACAATATTGATTGTTGCTTGTTTTAGTTGTCATCTCGCTTGCTCTTCTCCATCTTTAAAGCATATATCATAGAACTCACTAAAATACACGGTTCAATTTTATAGCTCGGGCCACTAATTTAAAAGTCCCGATCGCAGTACAATTTGATTTTATAAAAATTGTTTTCTTCAGATTCTTACTCTTTTTTATCCAAGAGAGAGAATATTTACCAGATCTCACCAAATAATGCCTCCTGTGCACATTGATACTTTCATTACATTATCTCCCCATTTTTAATTAATATGTGTGTTAACTGAAGTTGATATATCATTTAACGTTTACATAGCATATTTTATACATATTTATTTGCTAGGCCTCCCGACAGATTTGAGACGATCATACGTTAATAACACGTCGTGACGAATCAATTCTGATATGAATAAGGTGACGAGAGACTCGTCAATATAATATATACTATATACAAGTGTAGAGAGAAAGCGCACCAATAATCAACTCAGACTACTATATATCCACAAGAGATAGGACAATATCTATCAAGGAACATATATACATATCTCTATGTAAGTTTTACAAACTTTATTAGTTGATGGTAAAAACTGCCGCGCGATTTTCAATTTTTTCATTTTCAAATATTGCTTTTCTTATCTATGTGACTAGTGGCATTGTCGGTCTAATCTAGCGTTGCATAACTCATAAAGAGACCCATCAAGACGCTGCATATGAGAAAGTCTCACTCGGGATCCAATATGGGATCATTTGTTTTATATATATTTAGACTCCAATTATATATAGTGGGGATTAATTAATCATTAGCAAGTGCTGTTCTTCTATATTATTATGATATTTGTTTTTATAATAACCGTCATCTGCGTCTTCAGCATAACTCTCCTCTGTATAGATGATCAATACGAAGTCCGATAAGAATCATTGTTTATACTATGCTCATAAACTTTCGAACGTCGTGTGAGATCACTATACAAAGAGCGAAACTAGATGACCAGTCATACACGCCAAGATCATACGGTGCCCCACACTTTCCATACGTGCTAATCTGGAATCGTCTGGCCTCTGCGCTAGGTTTAGGTATATTCATAGTCCTATCTTTCACAACTCTCATGACTTGTGAAACAATTTGCTTAGAATATACAGTCACAGAGTTCATACGTAATATTCATATGAATTTATTGAACCGAGATGAACACGAAAATACAACTGTTTATAATAGTTGTTAATTTAATTCTTTATTTTAGTTCTTTTAATATTTCAAAAGATAGTTCTTTTTCTATAGATAGACACAATTTCTTCTATTATCACGCCAAGAAATTACATTCTTTAGACTTAACTTAAAATTTATATGTCTCGATAACTCTCAATTTTCAATGAACGTCTCTTAATAGTATATATTTTCTCTTATATATGATGTTAAGAAGATTTGTCAATTGGAGAGTATGAGACGTATACCAAATGTCAACTTTACGAATAAAAGTACTATCTTAAACAGCGCGTGGTGAGACGCACATCCGTTCCTATTATTAGACATCGCATAAAAGTATAAAATGCATGGTAGGTGGTGTAACTCCGTCTATGAGGAAATGAGTCAGCCGTGAACTACCTGTGCCAGTCGCCGATATGTATCTTTTTAAGTTTATGACAGAAGAAAATTAAAGTAATACTAGATAGAGCGGATATTGTAAGTGATGTGAGAGATTCCGCATGCTAATCCAGATAGCGCTCTTGGTTCATAGTCTGAGGAGGAACATATGACAATGTTATCGCAACCTGCTCAGCTGCGTACCCCATACATGATCTTAGTTAAGGAAGAAGTAAAGAAGAATAAGAATCGAATGGATTGTTTAATTTTTTTAGTAGATGGACCATTTGTAAGGAAATAATCGTATCCACGACACCCTATGAAATTATATATATAAACACCCTAATTTTTATTACCCTGGAATTAAATAATAGGATAAATCTGTACAACTGCTGCTCGGTCCATAGGATATAATTAAGATAACTCTATCACTTTATACTCGAATGAAGCAAAATAAGCTTACGCAATTCGAGTATGTGAATTATGTGAGCCTATCCACCGCCGGGATCTATTTTTTGAAAAATGGAGTATGCTGGAGAGTCAGCTCGCACCAAGTACATTTCGCTCATTGTGAAGTTTGTGACGCAGCTAATGATTTGCTCCAAGAAGAGTATACTTCCTCAGTATGATCTATTGCTGATATAACCCACTATTATAACTGAATGACCGCGCACAAGATTCCTATATTTGCGTCTATTAAAAGATGTAGCTGACTTGTGTTCCAAAAAGCATATACGAAAAAACCAAATATGATAAAATTAGTGAAGCATAATCCTTGATACATTGATATTTATGGTATATTAAACATTTTTACTTATGTTAACACGATAAGTAGTAAAGACCTTGGTTAATACTTATGGGATATTCTGTAAAGCTGTCAAGGCAAAGAGAGAGATATGTTATTAAGAGCTGCGATATATATATATATGTCCAAGAGGGATGCGGCGGGTCATTCTTGAATCTAATTCGTTTCGATGACCGCAAAGCCAGAGAGAAAGCAATGAGTACAGCAGTAGGTATATATACTATAATGTTATCGGTAAAATATCTATGAGACTCAGTTAGTTTATAGAAGC
Source organism: Trachelipus rathkii (assembly GCA_015478945.1). Classification (NCBI taxonomy): domain Eukaryota; kingdom Metazoa; phylum Arthropoda; class Malacostraca; order Isopoda; family Trachelipodidae; genus Trachelipus; species Trachelipus rathkii. The sequence goes on from JABUQX010038479.1 coordinate 106,802, forward strand.
CTCTAGTGAAGATAATAGTTAATTATGATACAGACCGCCTCTAAAACACCTAATATCTATAAAAGATGCCAAAACTCTTGGACTCCTGCGTCCGCGAAAATTATCTGACATTTCTCCGGACTTGAATGTAGAACTCGTGTCGATAGATATATGTCCGTCCGCGGGTATAATATGACTACAATGCTTCTATCTGCACTAATTGATCTCTCAGCGATAATGAGGCAGGTCGGAAATATCCTCGGAAAATCCTAAGAATTTTAGCCAATTTTTCTTCTACGGTTTCTTTCTTGGTAGGACTCTCGCTCTACTCATACAGGAAATGATAAGATGGTATCCTCACTCCATGTTCCACTGTTATAGAGCACACATAATTTTATTGCGCATTTATTGGACTTTCATATTCCACTTCCAGACGAGCACGCTTCTATCTTTGCTGCCCGCCTGTGTCCTCATTAGGTGTTCGATATTATTTCCCTCCATAATACTAAGAAGACTCTTTTTTGATTTATGGTTATGCATATATGGAGGAACTTTTCACTATTGATAGAATGGATTCTATTAAATTGACATAATGAGTTTTTCTTCGATTATTTGATTACACCTTGTAATCGGAACTTTGTTCTGGCAACCGTTTACTCTGTTTTCATCCTTAATTTCTTTGTTCTATGCGCTCGATGTGTTCTATTTAGTGCTTACACAGCTCAGGTGATTTCTCTAAGTGAATGAGCACTCCTTTTCACTTAACTAGCGATTCGTGTTATATTATCACCTCCATATTAATATGAGCGGCAAGAATATAACCACTTCTACCCCACATGTTATGTTGCTTAAAGCTGAAGATGAGCTAGGTATCTCTTATTTCTTTTCATGTATTGTATGCTATGAATATTTCGCGTAGTCTTATTTATATCCGGGTTTTTACATGTTCTGAAACACAGAAAAGCTAGAAAGTCGAGTTATGCGCTGTTAAAAACTGTAGAGCTTAATGAAAATCAGGTTCACGACTATCTTGTTATATGACCCATTCAAGAAATAGTTAGATAGGTGAGTCCAAGGATACGATAAAGACAGAGCAACGCTAAGCATAAGTTCTATTGGTGAAGTGAGACTCTTGCGTCAAGATGGCGAGTCTCTCGACACAACATGGTACTTTAAAATCGGACCAAGTCTGTGAGCCTATGAGCCTCCTCCTCCATATAGAGGAAAAGATGCTTAGAAACCTGTGAATAAGAAAAGATCCGACCAGAGGTTATTGAATTTTATAACTACAGTGGGATTGTGCGACACTGATATTTTATGATCAATACAATGTTTATAGGAGTACCTCGATACCTTATTCTATAATATGTTAATTTAGAAGTGAAGATCCTCGCTCTGTTAGAAGATATGACACGTCTCAATATGTGATCGTGTTTGACAACGAAACACCACAAGTAAAATAATAAAGACGAGAAATAAAGAAAATTAATATATATTTATGTGTAATTGATTTTGCTTATTTATATATGAGTCATAAAAGTATCTAAATAATCAGAACAAATACTATAACTTGATTATGAGAAATACAGTAGCCACCTATACGCCTCTCAGTAAATCAAAGGTACAGCATTCCTTCATGCCCCTTTTAACTCTATGTGCAGATCTATTATTATCTAAAATCTGTGCACACGTGAAGATGTTATTAAACGTACACTTTGGGTTCAACAATCTTTATCGTTACTCGTTAAAGCGCATTAAGATTCAGGTAAGATCGGAGAATGTGCATAGAGCGCTGCCGCATGACCCCTTTTGTTCGAAGTATACTACTCTGGATATCTTGTACATAGTTATTTATTGTACCTTTAAAATTCGATTTGTTTCATGTTTTACAATGACGACACTAAGCCAGCAGAGGAGCGAAATATCAGTATAAATCAGCAGATATGGCCCTCCGCACCCCTTTCGTGATATAATTGCATCTCATTGAGTACATCATTTTGTAAAAATTGTCTTTTTACATTTACCTAAAGCAGTAAATCGTAAATCAATGTACCGGTCACCACTCCCTGGTGCACCATAGTTAGTGGAGTCGCACTTCTGATAGTACAAGAAAGTACTATGACTCATTGTGTTTATGTAAACATTGTTCAGTTGGATAATCTTTACTATTACCCTAACTCTCGAAGCCTCACTACAAAACTGGATACCATCTAGCTCCAACCGATATCGCCATAGTTAGAAATGTTTCTAATGTTTGTTCAGGGGAAATGCAGCTTTTCGCGTTTACATAAAGTCGAAACCTGGAAAATATGGCTTATTACTTGTGCTCTCCGTTACTTCGGTAAATCAGTAATAGTTTAAAATTCTCATTCTACCGTCCATACCAACCACCTTCCATGATCTATTGATCTATTGATTATAGTTCAGCAGTATCACAGAGCATTACATCTGGCAAATTATTCAAAACTCACAGCACATCCCACCAAAATAAGGTTTTTTATGTGATAGCGGCCCATTAAGAGCTAGATAACATATCTAGCATAACAGCCTATACTAATTAGTTTTTCCACATAGTTAATATGAGAAGTCTTTTGAATGAACTCTCCAGGTTACTCGTATGGTTGATCTGAATGTAGAAATACAACAAACAAACCTGATCAACACCCAATTAACCTGCGACCTTACATAACACATAACATATATTGACACACCAAGTTGCGCACACTCACTCTCAACCAAAGTCAGAATAAGTAAAATAAGGAACACATTCAGTACATACCAAAACTGGTGTGAAGCCAAAACAACTCTACAAGCACTAAATTCTCCGTGCAATGTATGAGAAGAGTGGATGTTAATCTCAGAGGGGGATGTTCTGTAGACATGGTAGCAAATGTGATCGCAGCTGATATAGTATTACCACTCCTTAATTGCGTGTATGTCTAAAATACCTATTCTTAGCCTATATATGAGGCATTTGATCTTTTGATGGTGATTTTTTGTTTATTTTATTATATCGTTTTATTCGAGGTTATCTGTGTCGATAAGGCGACATTGTGTATATTTATTGAGCAGTTGAATGTGATACTATAATATATAGTATATAACCTCAAATTATAGATGCAAGATCATGACCTTCTAAAACATCATCCTTCATAAATCTGAACACTATTACACGACAAATTTTATGGTATAGACGTCTCCCCATGACTGAACTCTCACGTACTTGTCACGAAAGGCGTTAGAGTTTGTGAAAGAGAAGACCAAGAGGTTATTGAATTTTGATAACTACGGAGTTGAGGATTGTCCTGGACATGATAGTTTCCCAAATAGCAGATACTGTTAATGAGAGTCTAGAGTTGTGAGAAGGAAAAGCTCTTCTTGATCTAAAGATCTAAGATGGCAGATCGTCAGACGTGCGCTCGATGTCCATGTTTCGATTTCATTCATATATGTAGAGGGATAACTCATTGAGATTAAATATCTCGACTACTTAATCGCATATAATAAGAACTTAGGTATTCAGGCACACATGTCATGGTTATAATAGAGACTTGTGTGTATAGACTCTTGGTAGCAGTGTAAAGAGTCTAAAGCTAATCAGAAGATAGTTAGTGAAAGTTGATGAATAGAATAATGTGTTCATGAATCGTACTTTGTCTGCCTCTTCCACAAATTCACTGAATCCTAGTCTTCATATACTTCACCTATCTCATTGGCTCGTAACTAGAACTCGTGTGAAAGCCTTTATCCTCTATTAATAACCAATATCACTCAAACCAGTTTTATAATCAGTTTCAATCTTTATTATTGCATTAAAAATGATGTTACTATGATAATAAATATACATATATTAATATGGCATATTACAGGTTACTATATATGTGAGATGTAATAATAAATGTCTTTAAATACTTGATTTTGTAGGTTTATAATAGGGTAAATATATATTATTTATATATAATATGTTATCCTAATGAGATAGTTCTATATATATAATTCACTCTCTTCCTAAATTTTTAATAATGGGGCAGATTAGTATTAAATTAGAAGAAATTTGTAATTAACCAATAGGCGTCTTGCTCCGTCATTGTTCCTCTAGTATATGCAATAGAGCACCAATACACTTACTTTGCAGGTGATAATGACTATCTAGTGTCTAGGAATAGTCAAAATATCATAGAAATAAGTGTTCTAAATTTCTTAAGTCTTCTATTTAATTAAATGTTGATAAAAATAACTTTATTATTTCTCGAATCTTCGTTTATTCATTGTCTAGTAGTGATAGGTTATGTTTCCTTTATGTGACTGTGAAGCCCTATGCTTCAGTAGTAAATAATTCGTATGATAGTTATTTATGTCCAGTGAAACGCAGAACTATTGTTTTCAAACCAATATCATTATAAAAAATGAAAGAATATTTGCACCTGAATAATAGATATAATTCAACCTCCAAATATTAGTCCATGTATTGATATAAAAAGTAATATCAGTGTTTGGGCTGGCGTGGTTCTTATGAGCCATACTTAAGATTCTACAATGCCTATATTTTTTAATGTCTTTGGGATAACACTTTATTCCTAGAACTACGTGGAAATAGATCGACTAGCTCCATATTACTAGAGTAGTCTTATCTCGCTCGGACTCAAATATCACCAGAGATTTTGTTTTTTTTAAACCAACTCGATTCTTTATAGTTGGTCATATGAGCATGAGTATATACTCACCAAGCCGGCTGTGAAAACACATCCTGGAAACTTAACAACTTCTTAAATTTGTTTATCATTAGAATATACCTTATTTAATAGTATATTATGTCGTAAGACTGAATATAGTCACACATTATGTCATATAAAAATACTCCTAAGATATATCAAATCCCAACTGACTACAAAGAGATTCTCCATATAATTTATATTTCTATTAATATGATAAGTTTTATTATTTATTAAGAGGAAGAAAAAAAAAAATTAATTAAATTTTAGCTATAATTATAAACTATTAGGATACAAGTTTCGCCAATTAATGATATATGTGTCGACAGTGAATATTGAAAATGCTAGGCACTCGCGCACGATGAATCTGGACGGTATGTTTTTATAATCTACGCGGTGCTCTCTCAGCCCGATGTGTGTCAAGTTTATTACTGATGCCTGGTGAGGTACTAACTGCGAGCGATACTCTAAATGCTAATTTCTCACTCTCTGAAAGATTTGCCTCTGCTAGACTTCTAGAACCTAGTATCAATTTTCTTCATCTCAATTTTTTAAATCATATATGTCTTGACTACTACTCCTTCTAATATCTTACTATCTTACGAAATTCCTTCCAGCGTCTATTACAATGTATCACGGATTATTTGTCTCTTCTTCCGCTCTTGTGAATATACTGTTATTTATCTTAATAGAATTTGCCGACAAAATTTCCGATGCATGTTCGTCTCAATAGATCGTGGATATGAAAATACATAATTCTCAATTCTATGTAACTTTTACTCAGTCTCTAAAAAATTCTTACTAAATTTCCATAATTGCATATTAATGTGCAACTGTGACCCGTCCAAAACTTCTATAACCCTTATCTCGTCTTAGTTTGTAACACCGTGTCTCTCGTCTCTCCTGTGGATCTCTACAGAGTAATATAATCTTCCCTTTACTGGTATTGACTAACTCCTTAAACCATAAAGTATAAATATAGCCTTGTTTGCCATAGGAATAGTCATATGTCTGGAAAAATACGATATCTATTAAAATGCTTGACAACTCTTTTCTCGTTTGTTTTTATGCTTTTAGCTGAGGCAGGAAATTTCTCTGATAACGCTTTCCTTTAGTTACCTCTAAATTTTCTCAAAGAACAACTGGCCGCAGTTCTGCTTCCAGTACGTGATGCTCGCAGAAGAGCTCTCTCTTGTCTCGCGTCTATATCTACAGAATTTACGGTCCTGGTTCTTGATAAATAGACAAGTGTGTCTCCTTATATCCTCTCACTTCGCTATATGGAAGTACTGCTACATACTCATTTTAGTGAATAAATGTGTAGATGCGTGCCTCTGAATTCAACCCAGCAACTTGCACATTATTGAAGATATCGCGCTCTAGCAAAACGGACAGGCTTATGTCACTCCAGAGACATACTATAATATTGTTTCGCTCACTATTCGCAGTTCCTTGACTCCATGCCTAATCATCTTCTCTTAAGATCTAGTCCTCCGTCTTGTCTGTTGGTGTGTACTATTGTTCAATACGCGTTACAGTGTGTGCATATGGATCTGCTAGTTAATAACACTGATTCGCAAGGCACGGTGATGCTTCAATATAGGAGCTTTATCACTCGCGTTCACCTCCACAGCTCGTGTGGTCTCAGTCTCGCTCTCGTAGAAAGTTAGTAGATCTGAGGACTCGCTCGCTCGCTGTTAACATATTGATAGATGAATTGTTTTGTTAGTATAGATGTATTATGTTGACCTTGGGAATATATCTACTGCTAGCAGCCGTAGTTGCGCTTGACGCTCGGCGTGACTTAGCCTAGTCTAATTTGCGTCCATAGGACGCGCTACATAACTGATAATCGCGCTAGTGGATAAGTTGTCGTTCCATCTTTACTATGTGCTTTTCCGTTGTTGTAGCGATACATGAAGATAATCCTTCGCTTACCACTCTGCTTTAATACGCCCTGTCTTCTGTCTTCGCTTTTATTTAAAAAAAAGCAGTAACGTTCCTTTTGCACCACTCCTCTGCCTGTATATATTTATCTCTCTATGTAATTTATTTGTAACTCCTCCTCCATTGTACAATGAAGCTTTTCCACACCAACTGTGCGGAAGTAGGGTGATCGCATTCAACCATTGTTAACAACTAAAGCAAAAACTCTATATATCATTTATATAGTATATGAAGCACAGAGTAATACGCTCACAATAAATTACTATACTATATATGTCATCAAAGTAAAAAAATATACTAAATCTGATAGTTGGTGTTCTCATATAAATTATATATTATAATATATCCTGTAGCTTATCTAGAAGTGTTTCATGAGTAATCTCGACTGTTTATAAGCGTGATAACGTAGTATATAAAGCTCAAGTAGCTAATTGTGTATCTGAGTGAGTACGAAATATTTTATATAGTAATCCATATTGAGTAAAACGTGCTGTCGAGAGTGGTGAGTATAGAGCATTAGGCTTAGTATATATTATATATATATGCTGAATGTGACAGCTGCATTATACACCAGGGAGGGAGGTATAAGGTATTAGTGATCAAATTTAGAACTTGTTGCATATATTTATTACGCACTAAATAATTAATTATTATGAACTATATATATATAATATATATTAATAATTCATTGTTATCATTATTTGTAACAGTTAATGCATAACTATTAAGTATAAGTAATCTATATGTCAAATGTTTAATTTAACTTCGGACAAGGGTAAAGTTAATTTATATATCTCAATAGTATGGATCATGGATCAATCACTAAAGTATAGATTTCTGGATAATTCTAATGATAAATAGTATTAAGGGTAGAGAGAGGAGGAGTAGGAGGCAGAAACTAGGAGAGAAAAGAAGAGATGAGTAGCAGGTTAGGCTACGTGTGTGTCAGTACGTGTAAGATATGCTCATTACTATGGAGCTCGTGCAGCGTGTTGTTTATATTTTTGACCGCCATGATTCATATAAATTATATCACCTTTCGTTGGGCTAAGAGAAATAATAGGTTACTCTCAAGTTCATTTAAATAACTATTATATATATAGTATTATATATTAAAATACTACCTTAAATAACTGTAGAATGATTTATCTCTCAAAGAAACTTGAGAAATAAAATAAATATGTCACAATCGTTATTAAGAGAGTACCAAACACCGCCTTTTGATGTGATACAGAATAATCAAAATGAGTGAAGAATATCAGCTATTATAGCCTACTGTGATATTAAGAATTCAGTTATCAGAACTGCAAAATAAAATTAATTTTGCAATTTTCATAATTAATTTTACTATATATTTTTTTTCATCAAAATTTTTGACTAATAAAAATTTGTACTCCTATATGTTTTGCCAGACAACGTTTTTTAGGATATTAATTATGAAGGAAAAGATTAAGCTGAATAATAATGCATATCTATAGAACATATAATTATAATTATATTAGATAAAATATATAATTTAAACTAATATACGGTATATATATAAATCTTTACTAATGCTTTTCTAATTTATTAAATGTGTTTATCGTTTAATATTTTTTATGTCACCACGATAACAAGGATAAATTAGTTACTTTAAACAGTAGCTTCTGTATCAAGTATTTTTACATAAACCATTTGAGCTGCTGCCAAAGTCATGTCAAAATACAATCGCGGAAGTAGTCTGCACCGTTGATTATTCTAGGCTTTATACAATTACAGCACATTCTCAAAAATAACAATTGCAGAAAACAAAGGAGATATTACGCATTTTGAAGACTATATTTTCAGCGGAACCAGACCTTACTTAAAGAGGTGTAGGCCTGCATGTCAGGGAATTTTGAAGGACCCGGATTAAACTTCGAATGGAAAGTTGGTGATGTGGAATTGGAAAGAACATATTTAAGGATCGGAAGAATGTCGTCTGGCGTCTCTGTGATTCAAAATGAACTTATCAAATTGTGTGCTCGACGATCACGTTTTTTTTATAATTCCACACAAAAAACAATTGGTCTTTCTTCATGGTGGCCGATGAAACTGTGGATTTGTCAGGCAATGAACATTATTATCTATATGATAAGTCCTTTCGATCTAGCAAAAATGACTTCGAGAACGAATTTCTGGCGTTTGAAATTTTTGAAGGGTAATGGATGTACAAACCATTGCAAAACGATTGATTTGTTGTTAGAAAAGGAAAGGTTTGGATCCGAGTTTATGCGTTTTTTCAGGGTTACGGACGGCTGGCAGCAATGGTAGGGTAAGACATGGAGTTCAAGAAACTGCGGGGAAAATATAAAAAAAGGATTTATACTTTCACTGTGTAAGCCAGCGGCTTAATTTGGTCATTTAGATGACTTTTAAATCTTTTTTGAAATTTGAAATGCTATTGCCACAAAAAAGACACTTTTTCAGACTCTACCGTAAGAAGAAAATACATCACAACCTTGCCTTAACTTTGTGAAGGCCGTTAGACTCAATAATATAGTATTGGTATTTTCCATACAGATATGATAAAAATTAGTTGAAGGTGGGTTTAGAAAAATTGTCAAGGAATGTAACAATCAAACAAGATAAACAGCTTTTCTATGATGTTGTTCGGCAACAAGACCCCAATTTCATTATTACCTCTCCCGTAATAGGTAAATATTTTTCTTTAGTTTGAACCAGTGGCTAACTTATTCAACAAAAAATATTGACCTTATGCAGTGCTCTGATCATGTAAGAATTTTAAAAGTTGCCAAAGACCACTGCAAAACTTGATGATCTGCTCTTATCCGCCAATGTCTATTTTTGCCGAGTTTTTAAGTAGAACTTTAACCACCGAAAAATTACATGCCCAACAACATAAGGCAAAATCCTGCCTGAATATTTGAGCGATCTGTTACTATGTGCCTGACTCACTTTCACCTTTATGAGACATAGATTTTCAGAAAACACGTGTCAGATTTCAATCTTTTTCCATTGTATCCGTTCTGTTAGGTGCTCCCGTAGGCAGTTGCGTGGGAAAAAAGTAAAATGTTTTTCAAAGTTTTATGATCTTGACATCAACAAAATTCATAACGAAACTAACTTATGGTATACCTTGTGGCTAGATAAAAAATAGAAAAACAAAAATTTGAAATAAATGAAACTTACTAAGTCATTAAAGAAGCCGACCCCTTTTTTCCTCAATTCAAAAAACAGGTCTGTTAATTGCCACTTGTTGCTACGCCGTCAACAAGTACCATTGAGGTCTTCAGCATTTCGAAGAGTAAAAAGATGTGGCTAAGAAACACAATAAACGTTAATTAAAGGGAGACTTTCTCTTAAGACCCCCCACTTTTTGAAAGCAAAATCAAAATTTTCACTTTTTTTTATTATCTAAATTATTAGAAAAATTCCTCCTGAACATCATGGTGTAATTATTTTTAAAAATACTACATGTTTTCTTAGATACAAGAAATTTTATTTGGAAGAGGTGTACTAGAACTTAAATAATAATATAATATTTATCAAGATTCCAGTTTTACTATTATTTTCAAATTGATGTGTCAAATTTATTTTTTATAATATAGTAAATAAATCATATTATCTTATTTTATTTACATTAATATTCTCAACCTTACCCTATTCTTCTAAGATTATATTATACTCATTCAAATGAATGAGAGTCTAGAGCCGGATGTACCTGGTGATATGAATTTTTTTTTACTTGAATAATTTATTTTTAGGTGTAAACAATTTATTGCTTATCAAGTAATAAGACGAGCTGAAATTTCAATAGGCAGAAACCCTTATATATATATAATACAATCATTTATATATATATATTAATAATTATATATATTAACCCTGAAGACTAGTGTTTGAAACTCAATTTTCAAGTTAAATGCATGAAACCTTAAGGTTGGATCCGGAGCCGGGTATCATTGGGTATATGATGGGTTTTTTTTTTTTTTATAAAGGAAATTTATTTTTTCCTGAGTAGAAATAATTTAAGAGTGTAGGAAGAAGCTAGTTTATATATATATCTGAATACAATTTTCATTATAATAGTATATTAGTCAGGTGATATTATACACTCGGTTCGGAAATTCCTCACACTCATGAACCTGATAGGCTCGAATCATAATCGGAGCTCACTAGATTTAACCGTCGGTACATTAATATATTTCCTCAGAAAATATTATTTACCGTAGAGCTGATAATATATTCCATTAGCAATAGCAAAAAACGTCTGTAATGCACTAACTATATTGCTCATAAAATCGCTTTAGAAAACTACTCTCCAGGCTCACACCGCGCAGGTAACCCTACAGTAAATCCCTCCGTAGAGCATTGTAATATTTCTTCTAAGCAGAAGAGTCCTTAATACTTTAACTAAAACACATCGATAAAAACCTTTAATCCAGTCCCACGACACACATACAATCTCTGTGGAAACCTCTATTCATAACCTAACTTATACTCAGTGTCTTGAGAATATTTAACCCTTAAATCTAAGGTAATCTGGATCCTGACGTTGACATAACCTATACGGAACGGACTACGCTATACTGCTAAGATAATTAAACACGTAAACACTATATCTCTCCTTTTTAATACCAATAAAAACTCTACCTAACTCTAAGCCTACGAAACCTAAACCGTAACCTCGAATAACCTATTCCTAGCCATAACAATAATGAAGCAAGAAACACCTTATAGGTTCAGGTAAGCTGTAGAAACAGATATTCTCGAAAAGAATAATATGAAAATAATATCCTTTATTTAACATTCAAAACATTAACTACCTTGTAACAATTCCTACAATAATGTTGTGAACAAGATACTAAATTATATGGCATATAGTTAAGAACTCTATAGACTTAACTTTTCAAATCGTGAGACTCACATGACAAATAAGTATATAGCCTGAAGCGCTAAGCTAGCAAAGGATTATAAAGAAACTCCAGCAGGATCCTATGAAGAGTATATATATATATACTATTATATATTAATAAGTTTTATAAATAATATTTTTTTATAGGGGTAAACATTTATGTGCCTAGATAACTGTGTATATATATATATATATACTATAATATTATATATATTTGATAATATATTATACATATATAAAATATAATATGCTCACAGAAACTTAGTCTCGGAGCTGAGAGTAATGAGGAGCTTAGATAACGACGGATCTGTAATAGACTAGTGGGTATTAAATGTTTCCTCAAAGTAATTTCTGTGCATACGTATAACACTTCAGAGTTTGGGTGGACTAGCTTGTCTTTTGACGCTCAGATAATACAAACTGTATAACATATATATATATATATATATCTCTCATAATTTCAACTTCTGGGCTTTATGGAGCAGGAGTCTTGTGATCGGAACTCTAGGATATTATTTTTATATTTTCAAAAATATTCTACTGTGATACGTTAGAAAAATTGTTCATATTGCCTATTAGAATAAGTATATATATACTGTAATACAATATTATTTCAAAACAGTACAGGAAACCTAGTCGGAGTCGGAGTTAAAAATATATTATTTATTTTTACTTTTTAGGGAGTTATGAGTAAAGAAATTTATAACAGTTTGAATCTATGTTTAGTTTGATATAATTATTAATATATATTATATATTATTATTATATATAATTATTTATTATTAAGATATAATTTATTTTATTTTAATATAATACCTATATATATATAATATTATAATATATATAAAATATATAGATATATATTATTAAATATATATATATATTATATATATTAATATATATAATATATATATATATTATAAATATATATTATATATTTATTTATATTTACTAGGTATTTAATATTATTTTGCGCAATTCAACATATGATTAATGGAATAATAATGAGTAATAGTATATATATATTATATATATATATTTATCACCAAAAGTAGTGTTTTGTTCATTATGATGGTAATTGGATTGATAGTATCTCGAGTATTGGTGTTAAGTGTGAATATATGTTAATAAATAGTAATCAGGTGTTGTAAGATAATTCGACCGGCGTGGTATAATAACTGTAGAGAGAGAGTAGGTGTATTGTTACTTAAAGAGTATCTTGTGCTAATCACATAAATAAAGTGAATATAAGTCAAGCAAAAAGTAATTTGGTGTAGATAAGGACGGATATTTGTTAGATATAGATGAGGCCTGATTTTGATGGGTCTAGTCCAATGAGAATGTAAATCCCATAAACATGTACTAATATTACTAAAGAGTGCGGGTATCGTTGCTCTGCATGTTATATGATGATCTATATTAAGTAGTGGTAATATTTTATGGTTGCAAATTCAGCTATTTGCTACTTTATTGAGTAATATATATATGGTATTAATGATTATATATTAGAGTAGTGGATATGTTATATTATATATATATATATATTAAGTTTTAAAATTATTAAATCGTCTTATATATGGACACACTTTACTCTACTTTATAAATGATCATATTTCTCTACCTAAATCATTTTCTTTGCAAACAAAAAAGTAAGACTGTATGAATTGAACATTGCTCAACCTCTCTCGAGACGTATACAAAGGAAAGACCTCGAAAACAACAAGAAAAAATTAGGAAATTAATTCTGTTAAGTAATTCAAATAGAAGGAGTTATATAAGTGTTTAATAAAATAAATCGCACTTCTCTATAAATTATATATATCGAGTTTCTGATATAGGTATAATACCCATAAGAACAAAACTTGACTTAAGACCCGGAAAGTCTTGTTACAAGTAGGTTTATTATAATATAGCATAACGGAGTAAATAGAAAGGTATTAGGTAATATAAATTAATAAAATGATTTATCTCTTGTAGAATTGATGTGAAGTGTCGGGGTTTGCCTCGGAAGCGCACTTGCGTAGTATAATATTACGGGAGAACGTAAGAGATATATCGATACATGGAATTTGTAATCTCTTCACCCAATGTACAATAGATGCATGAAAAGTACGGTCGCTGTGTGCAGATGCTGACTTATTATAATATGTTATTATTCTCGAGTGTAGAAGAGTTAGGTAGGATAGGTAAATAAATGTTGTAAGGAATGATGATTATGCACCACATAGCACAGAAACTCACACCCTGAATATGATCAGCTCCCAATGTCAGTATAGAAGTGACAGCGTGATACGAACGTGTTAAGAAATTAATTATATAATAGTAGTAATATGAGTATAGTTATAAATAAATATAAAATGATATATTACACTATTGAACAGGGCAATAGTAACAATTATTGAGCGGTTAATAATTTATAAATGTTGTTTTAATATAGTCCACTGTAAAGGTATTCAATATGGATATTGCCAGAATAGAGGCGCATTTACAACTTTGTGATGAGGCTTTTTTACATTTATGTGGCAGCTAAGTATGTATTGTGTAGGTCATATACAGGCCATTAATATTAATATTCACACCTAAAGTTATTAATTAAATAATAATATATAAATTATAATAATAATATAAAATAATAATAATAATACATATTAATAATATAATTAATAATTATATCCATATTTTAGATATAATTAATTTATTAATATGATAGTTAGAAAAAATTTAATTTGTAATTTAAATAATAGAGTAATATTAATAATATATTATTTTATATAATTAATTTAATATTAATTTATATTATTATTTAATTAATTATTATATTAAATTTATTATTTATTATTATTTAATTATGATTATTATTATGATTAATATAATAAATATAATATGAAACCTACAAAAAAAATAAATTTATATTTTAGTACTATGCCCAGGATATAATTTTATATACTCCGAAATTATATAAAGTATTATTGGGTGTATACTGCCCTGTATTTTCCAAGTAATAATGTAACCCATTAGTGTTCCTAAGAATTTGAGCCCTCTAGTTGTGATATATAGATACATAATATATATATATATACTATATATATATAGGGGTTACCAGATATTATACTTCAGCAATAATCTTTTTATTATAATGACATATTTTATATTAAGATAATAATTTACCTGTTTTTATATTCCTTTTTTTTAAGGGGCACTAATTATATTAAATATCTTCCCTTTAATATTTTTTCTTATATTTTCCAAGTAATCAATATAGTAATTGAGTACCCATTCACCGATAGAGCCCCTTATTATATTGATAACTAACCTATATATAAATACCTAATATAATAATTATGGCTACACCTGTGGTGAATATTGCCAGGAGACCTAAAAGAAGAAATAATTACTACTTTGTGAAAGCCAGAATAAAAATTGGCATAAACCTTTAGAATACTGACGATGAGAGAAAGATTAATAAAATAGTCTATGGTAATAGCTTAATAATTTAGGTTACGGTAAATAAAAGTGTTAG
>JABUQX010038480.1:0-10000 GCA_015478945.1 Trachelipus rathkii
TACAGAGAGAGGTACACATGCACTCGTCCACAACTAGAACACAGATAGCGCAAGGCACTTTCTGTATCTGATGTCATTTTCCTGCTTGATGTTAGAAATGAAGAGTAGAAGACTTCATGTCCGGTTATGGAATTGTTCAAAAATTAAAGATATATAGTTAAAAAATATATAATAATAATAATTATGGGAAATTGATAGATCAATAATAATAATATAATATAATAATATATAATAGCAATTATGAAATTGCCTAATGGGGGGCAATTAATAGATGATGGATAAAGATAATCAAATAATGATTAATTAAAGATCAAAATAAATGATATAGAGATAAAAATTATTATTAATCGTTTAAGAATAAATAAGATTTAAGATTTTTAATAATACCAATTACTGAATAATTAACATAAATAATAATAATATTAGGTAATAATTATAATAATTAAACTATATAATAAAAAATAATGATATTAATAATACATTTATATTTTATAAATAATAATATTAAAGATAAAATCTACATCGATAAATTTTGAATAAGTATAAACAATAATAAAATAATAATATAATTAATAATAATTAAATAATAATAATAATAAAATAATAATAATGTTAATATATAATTCTAATAATAATAGAGTATACATAATCACTTAAGAAATATAATAATAATAATATAATAATAATATAATATATTAATAATAGTAATGAAAATATATGAATAAAATATTTGCAAGAATATAATATTATTTAATAATAATAATAATAATGGAAAATATAATGATGTAATATATTAATAATAATTAATAATAATTAAAAAATAATAATAAATTATAAAAACTAACCATAATAAATAAATAATAATAAATAACAAAGATAATAATAAGAATTAAATATAATAAACATAATACAAAACTATCATACTAAGAATAATAATAATATGTGAAACAAATAATGAAATAATTGGTTTTATAAATATTTTTAAATCTGAAAATTAGAATATAATAATTATAATAATAAGAAAAGAAAAATACATAATGTATATAATATAAATGAATTAAATATAATAATAATTAAATATATTAATAATTTAAAAAATAATTAAGAATAAAAAAATAATATAATTAATAATAATAATAATAATAACGACGAAAAAATAATAATAATTAAACACAAATTAGAAATAATAATAATAATAAAATAATAATAATTATATAATTAATAATTCATAATAATCAAAATCACATACCTATAATAATATAATAATATTACTAATAACAATAGTAACATAATAATACATATAAATAATAATACAGTATAATATAATATATATATAGATATAATAATGAATTAAACACATTATAATTATTATCGTTACACACTACAAACTTCATAATAATAATGATATAATTAGATTAATAATATATAATAATAATTATGATAATCAGATAATAAAGTAAATAAATAAAAATAATAATAATAATAATATAATAATGAATAATATTCTAATAATAAATAATAAACTAAATCAATAATAATAATAATTAAATAGGAAATAATGAAAATCAATGAATAAATAATAGGATTTCAAATTATATAATAATAAATAATAAATTAATAATATATAATGAAAATAAATGCAGCATAAACACAATATATAAAATAGTTTGGTGTCTATGTACCAAATGTTCTACTTGATGGATAGGACATTGATTCGCTAACACTTGATGTGTTGATAATTAGAAATATTATTATTTGACAAGTAGTAAAACAGGATATTTTGAGTAATGGTCTAGTATTGCTGTAAAGAGAGATTTTATCTGGAATTTGTTCGGTTATATATTAAGTCTATGAGTTTTTACCATTTACGTTGAGCTTCTCTTAACAATATTTCACTAATATTCAAGACAGTCAAATCACTTCGTTTGACAGTTACAACTCCGGTCTCATTGATCATCTGGTTGAGTTAGCTGTTATTTGTTATACCTATAAAAGTGCACAGGCCACAGCATTACATTACCACCTAATCGTACACATATACATATATGTATATATATGTCATACATAAGATACTGTAAATAAACATATGAATAGCAGTATTTAACTTTAATCGCTTTTACTTGTTTCACGATGTAATGGTGGAAATAATAATACCGTAACAGGCATTACATATAATACCGGGAAACAGAAACGGAAGAGGGTTTAATTAGGCGAGAAACTCACAATTAAAACTATTTCCTCGCACCCCAACAGCAACAAAACTAACAACAACAACAACCAACAACAACAACAACAACAAGCGAACAAGCGAGAGCAAAAGCGGAGGACAACAATCCAATCAACAACACACACAGCGAGGAAAAATTCTCAAACACAAAAGTAAGGCTATACAATCTCGTATTTGTTAAAGTTGAGAAGTAATTATATATTGGTGTCCGAATATAATGAAAATTACATTAGAATAATAATGAAAAAACTATTTATTAAACTGTGCAGCAGAAATGCTATAATGAATCTGAATTTTTTTTCTAAAGGTCTTTTTTAACTTGAGGGAATTTACCACACCTCTGGACCCTACCTAACATCTGGAACAAAGGAATTCTCATTTAAAGGATATTTCCTTCATTTGGCTAATCGATATCTCCTCTTCTCAGTTAGAATCTTAAATGAGTTTTTAAGGATTTAGATGTCCTACTGTCAAAAAGTAAGAATTTTGGAATTAATTTGTCTGTTATACACAATTACTAATATATATCAATACATACTTTCTGTTTGGTTTGCATACATTTTTCTTTCTAGTTGAAATGAGCGATTTCCTATCTTTGACACTGAGGGTAAATGTAAATATATCAGTCAATACCATGAGGGTGGAAATTAGTGTTTCTATTATAACCATTGTGCTATTAAATGATCAATCCCGAACAGGTAGTGTCAGCTGCTGGAGAATAGAAAAGAATAAAAGTTAATACAACAAAATAATAGATATAGTGTCTCTTTTTTATTAAAGTAATCCTTGAAACATTGTTCCACATTTCATTGGTAAGTGAGTAGTTTTGGTTTGCTAATGGTTATCATGAAAGGAGTTGTGTTATGATGAAAAGTGGTGGTCTGGTGTATTGGTGGTAGTGTGTGAGTCACAAGGTCACTTTTACGTGCACTAGAGCTTCTTCTGCTTCTTAGTGTTCTTTGGTGAATGTGTGGTTTTTCGGATTGTCTGTGTTGTTTGGTTTGTTGTGCTAATTATGGTTGAGCTCGGTGGATGGTGTGTGGCAGTTGTGGATGTGACCGCGTATATATGTTGACGATAGATAGATGAGGATAGGGATTAGTGTTGTGTTGACATGGACTATATTATAATAGCTCGTATTATTCGCGGTCTGTGGGTGTATGGCATGGGTGTCGCTCTCTTGTGTCGTAGGCTTTTGAGTTGATGGGGTTAGGTTGTGTGTTTATGTGTGTATAGTAGTGAGTGTAATGTAGTTGGAGTAGGACGTAAAAAACCATTTCAATGAAGCTGTTTTGTTTGAAGTAGTGTTGATGTGTGGTTTGGTTGTTTTTTTAGAGTTTTAGGTGTCTTTTGTTTAGGTTGTTATAGGTGTAGTGTGAGGTGTGAGTTATATGGTTTGGTTAATGGTCGTTTTAGGTGGTGAGTGTTATGATTTGTAGATGGTGGTATTGTGGTCGAATTTTATTTGTGTTGGTATCTGGTCTACGTGTGTCAGGTTTAATAGTATTTGAGATAGCTTTGGAGGGTTTTACTTTGTGTGATAGGGTGTGTGTTGGTTGTCGACAGATAGGTTAGAGGAGTTATTGATTTTATTGTTAGGAGTGTTTGAATCAGCGATGAGTTTTTTTGGTTGGTTATTAGGGTTGTATAGTGGGTTAGGTTGTCACAGTTTAGGTAAGGCGAGATGTGTAGGAGAGAACTGGAAATCTATAGGGGTGTGAGCAGTGAATCGTGTTGGCTCAGAGGACGGTGTGTGTGGTGTAGTTGTACCTCCTTGATGAGTTGCAGGTCCAGACATGCGACTTCCGTTAGATGTTTGAGTATCGATGAGGTTGATATATGTTATGTGTTTTATATGTTTGTTTCTCAAGATTAATGTGGTGTGTGTTGGACTTCCGATACCAAAGATGTAAACTCTTACTAATATAATACCACCTCATATGTTTTTTCTAAATGTCCACCATTTGAATCCTGAGTCGCCCATAGTTTATCAAGATTTTTGCCTGTTCTCGCTCGCCTCATTTGGTGGTTTTGTGATTTTGGGTGTATTTGAGTGCGTTGTCTGTCGTTTGAGGAAGATACCTGAGAAAGAGTTAATAAGTGCAAACGCTCTTCTCATTAAAATATAATGATAGTGCGTCGATTATGTTTAACTGATTCCTTTCGTCGATTCATGTTGTGTCATTTTAGTCTAGTAAATGTTTTGTGGATTACGATCCTCAGGTTATATTTAGGTCTCTGTTGATTTTATGTTCTATCGATGTTGCTTTGTTAGTAAACCATATTATACTTTAAGTAAAATTTGATTTAGTGTTTATATATTTGGTAGTATGAGTTATTCTCGATGATAATTTATCGAGTATATTATTGTGTCGTATATATATCAATTGTATTTTAACTTTCGCTCTCTGCCCTTTGTTGTTGTTTTGTGAAGAGGTTTGGTTAGCTAGTATTTTGTTTGATTATTGTATTATGCGTTTGTGTGAGTTGGTTTATGGTTTGTCTATATATTAGGCTTAAATTGTGCACTAGACACTTTATATAGGTGATATAATTCTGCGATTAACGTGAGATGAGGAAGTGTTAATTGTGTTACCGTGATTCTGTGTGTGTATAGCTATTGTGTGGCTAAGATTCTTTCGTTTTGTGTCTGTGTTCTCTATTTTGAGTTATTGAGAGGATTATTGTTTTATGTGCTAGTGTTATGTTCTATTTTCATTTTGCCTGTGTCTAGGGAGTGGTTTCTTTATTGATCTATTGATTCTGTATTCATTGTAGATGGTTGTTTGAAAGTGCCTATGAGTGGTGTCTTGTTCTCGGTTAAATGGTATTTTGTGGTGAATGTGTCTGAGGTTCTGTTAGATCTCATGTTGTGTCTTTTCGGGATGAGGACTTTGTGTTGGAGTATATCTTGATGTGTTTTCTTTCTGTGGTTGTTTCTGTTTTTTTCTGGCTATTGAGGTAGTTGACGTATCAGTTTATCTAATTGGTTGTTTGCTCACGATGCGATCTGGCGACGGGTAGCGACATCAGTCAGTGCAGCGATACTGATTATCTATAATATTATAGGTGAGTTATTAGTAGTATTAGTGTATAGTATATAATATATATATATATATATATATATAATATTAACTAGTATATATATATATAGCGCGTTGATTATGATATATTATATTATAATTATATATATATATATATATATATAGTATAATATATATATATAATATATATATATATAATTATCTATATATATATAATATTATATATATATATATACTATATATATATATATATATAATATATATAGGTATATATATACATAATCCACGTAAACATGAAATTCACTCACCCCTGAGGTTTATAAAATGAAGATAAGCTAATTTAATTTTAACATTGTAATCACATGGAAATAAAGAAAACACAAACACTACACACAGATAGTGATTAATACGTCGAGCTTGGGGGCTCTGGCTGAACTGTGGGAGACATTATCTAATGTGAAATTATTTTTACCCCTATGTATTTTTTTGGGCAATTATTACAGGAAATAGTATAAATGCCTGAATCAATGTTTTGGTTGTTAAATTATTAGTAGGTTTAAGTGAATGTTTGAGGTTTATGTTATTAGATTTAACTATTTTTTCACGCAATCAAAGGATATAGTTTACGAAAATATTATTGCGGTAAATGTTAGGTTATGGGTAAAAGTTTTGTGTATGAGTATTAGTAAGGTTAAATGTAAATATTTTTGTTTGGCTTTCTGAATACGATTTGTTTACAATATTCTGGGGGTAATTTATTTGTAAAATATATTTTTTAAGTGTTTTAATTTCGGTTTGCAGGTATTGGGGGCTACAGAGTTTGAAAGTTCGAAGGAAAAGGTTACTAAGTAGCTGCTGTTTTTGTGGAAGTGTCGTGAGCCGATAACCATGTACTATATGAAAGGGTTGGAGTTGCTTTCGATAAAATGTTAAAAGAAAGGCTAGGTTGGTCTTTTGTCCATGGAAGATAGATTGTAAACCAAAAAGTTTATTGTATTGTTGTTTGCTGTTTCCATTGTAATTTTTAATACCTATTCGGATATTATTCGGTAAGAGTTAAGATTTCGGTTCATTTTAAGAGGTTTCGACATAAATGAAAAACATGTCAAGTAAGGTTACAGCCATTGGATCGACATTGGTAGAATGATGTTTGTAAGTACTATTATTTGCAAAAGATATTACTGAAAACTAGGGAAAATGTGATGACCCATGCATAATCCGGAGGTTTGTTTATAAAATTTGTCTTGAAAGTTGAAAAAGGAATGATCGAGTGTGAGGTAAACTAGTGGTTTTATGATGGAGAAAGGATGTTGTAGGGTGATATTATGACGTGTTAGATGATATTCAAGTAAATCTATGGTGAATTTTACAGGAACTTTGGTGAAAAGGGATGTTACATCAAAACTGACTACATTATAGTTCGAAAGGTTTTTGTTGTGAATTAAATGAATGAAGTGTTCTGAGTTTTTTATGTGTGAAGGTGAAATATTTCCAATGAGGGGTTGTAGTTGTGATGAAAGCCATTTTGAGAGTTTCTGTGTGATGCAATTAATGTTGGAGATTATGGGACGTAGAGGTATGTTTTCTTTGTGGATTTTGGGTATTGCTTAAAACTTTGAAAGTGTAGGGAGGTAAGCCTTGAATTTATTTATTAAATCTTTTTGGTTGGGTAAGATATTGGAGAGAGATTTGTTGAACGATGCCTGGGAATTTTTAAGGGGGTTTTTATTTACGGAGGTGTTGTCCCTACGAAGTGTCTCGAGTACGAGCACGAAAGCTCGACGTTTAATCACTATCTGTGTAGTGTTGTTTTTTCTTTATTTCCATGTGATTTTACAATTAAAATTAATTAGCTTCTATTCTTCATTTTATTATAACCTCAAGGGGGAAGTGAATTCTGTATAAATTTGCACTACGTGAAGTTTTGGTAGTGTATTTCTTTCTATATATATATATATATATAATATATATATATATATATATATATATATATATATATATATATATATATATATATATATATATATATATATAAATAAATATAAATAATATGTGTGATATACTATATATCTCAGTTAACTATATTAATTATTAAAAATTACAAATGATTAAAATAATAATAATAATAATAATAATAATAATAATAATAATAATAATAATAATAATAATAATAATAATAATAATAATAATAATAATAATAATAATAATAATAATAATAATAATAATAATAATAATAATAATAAAATTTCTTCATCTTCTTCTTTTTCTTCTTCTTCTACGTCATCGTTATGTTCTCCTTAAGAATATTATTTCGAATTTAATTTTAATTAATCGACAAAACCCCTCCCAAATTTTCGAAAATGAAAGACATTAAAATATCATCCATATTAATGGATTTTAATGACAAATTTATCGATAATTACCCAATATATTAGCCATTTCTGTCAATTTGCAAACTTTTATTAATCTCTTTTATACTTCACACTTTTAAAAACGGCTTAAAGCCTAGCCTAAACCTAATTAACGTGACGTCACTTTATATGAATTATATATAGGAGGAAAGTCTAGACAAAAATAGTGTGACGTCACACTCTAAATATTTCACAATTAGGGGTAAACAGCCGTATTCGTGTTGTTTCTATAAAAAGCAAAAACTATAAAATGACGGATTTTACGTAAGAAAACGATCGTAATCAATTTTTTTATTTTTGAAAACTTCTGTTTTTAAATATAACGTCCGGTTTAAAATAAAAAAAGAGAGAGAGAGAAGAGAGAGAGAGAGAAGAGGAGGGGAGGGAGAAGGAGAGAGAGAGAGAGAGAGAGAGAGAGAGAGAGAGAGAGAGAGAGAACAAAAAAAAGATAATGGATGTCTTTCATTCTGATTTAATAACATCACTATCAGAAACAATAAAATCAGAATCATTGACAACATTTTTTTTTTGTTTATAAAGCAAAAAAGAAATGTAGGTATTCGAATAACGTGCTGAATAAGCAATATAACTGAAAAAAATGTTTAGCTTTTTTATTCTTGCTTCGGAATTTGTAAATATACGAATATATTTATTAGAATCGGATATTTCAAATGCTCATTTTATTAGTCATATCGTGATATTATATATATATATATATATATATATATATATATATATATATAGTATATATATATACATATATATATAATATATATATATATATATATATTTATTATAAAAATATATTATTTGTATATAAGTATCTCTATATATTACTTGTTAATTGCTGATATATATATTATCTATATATAATATAAACGAAGAATATATATATAATATTTTACATATATTATATATAATTATATATAAATATTTTAATCCATGATATTTAATATTATCATAATATATACTCATATATATATATATATATTATAGTATATATATATATATATATATATATAATATATAATATTATATATATATAACCATAAAGAGAAGGCAATATTAAATATAATATTTTTTTTAAGATGCATAACATTAAAAATCGGGAAAATATCAATTAATCGGTATTTTCTGAAACTGTAATAAAATATCGATTTTCGTTAGACTCTTGGCTGTTAACAAACATCAGTTGACACATGTAAACACATAAAAAATATATATTATTATCTAATTCATTCGATTAATGAATTTATTTAATCGATCAAATAATTTAGTCAAAATAAAAAAAAATCGTGTGTGGAAATATAAAGTAAAACATTTGAGACAAAAAGGTTATTTAAAAGAATTGTCGACAACCACTTTTAAAATTATGGAAGAACTGAAAATGCGAGTATACGTGTAATCTAGGAATAAATTAAAGAAGCTAATTCGTTAATATTTTCCTGATTTAAAGCTAATTGATTAGCAAAAACCGTTAAACAATGGCACGTAATAATTTTTTATTTAAAATTATATTTATGTAAGAAGGTTGCTAAAGCGTGTTTATTAGAGGCCGACTCTCCATTGTTTGTTGACATTACGTGACTATTCAATATTACTGCAGTAAAAATTAAAGGGGGTAGTTTCGGTAATAGTTAAGGTCAACATGCAGATTCTGACAAAATATCGATATTTTTTTCCGATAATCGTTTTTATATATACATATATATTTCGTCCCCATGTAAAAGTACTAAAACAGTGTGCTATTTGCTCTCTCATATATAAATTTAATCGATCTATCAAAAAAAATACATTTTTTTAAAATTCGTTTTAGGACCCATTAAGTTTAGGTTATGATAAGTTTTGTTAATTATACACCGTAAATCTGTCAACCTAACCAAACCTATCATAACCTTACTGATTTTGGAACGTAAAAAGAAATGATATTTGAAACAACGAATAATGTTGCTTATGAAAATATCGAAAATTTGGAAATTTTTTATTAACAACATTTGGCAAAGTTGCTTATAGTAATATACAAAACATCGATTAATCTTAAAAAAATATATCGATTTTTTTAGAATCTGTTGAACTCAACTATTACCGAAGTTCCTATATTTAAATCTTACTGCCAGGATTGCGCATGGGACACTCGTGGATCTTTTCGTTTCAATATTCTTTAATGATATTTTCCCTGGGACGGGACGCACCCTTAGATTTACTGTCGGGTGAGTTGTGGGATAAAATATTGGGCACAGATATTTAAAAAAAAATTATCGAGTATATAGTGAATAAATAATAAGAGAGTTCTCTATTATTCTGGTATTATTAACCAT
>JABUQX010038480.1:12500-43884 GCA_015478945.1 Trachelipus rathkii
CGTTAATGAGAATATGTTGCTGATATTACAACTTGTTCACGAAGCTGAAGCGTATATTGGGTATTGGCGAGTAAAAAAATAGTGGTTTGATTCACAAACACTACTAATGTGAAAATCGATACTAGATAAATACCTAAAGAATCAGTGTGGAGTATGGGAAGAGTGTACAGATATTCAGAGCAGTTCATAAAAAGGTTTTAGTATGATAGTAACTAGATTATACTCACTTAAACCAGTAGAGTGAACAACTTCGTGCTGTATAATATATATTAGATAAGTCTCTTCATCTTTTCACGATAATAGAAGAACGCTATGAGAATTATTGAGATATCTTCACTTATATAATTTATCGCTTTCAATGCATACGTTCTTGAGTTTAAATTAAAAATATCTTCACAATCGTCAAGGAGAGTGATTAGTTTATCTCCATTTTTATAATCCTAAAATGGTTTTAAAGCCTAAGGAGTCTTAATACTTTGGAATATTAAATCGAAGATATGATAATAGATCCTGTGACACATCAAGAATAACAGAGAAAAGAGACTATAACGCCATACCAAGGTTAGAAAGACTATGCTAGACAATGAGCAGAAAGGGAAAAGCGAGAGGAAAGAAGCTGAGGAGACTAAAGAGAATATAGGGAAGGAGACAATGGCGAGTGTGTTGAGGGCGACGTGGATAAGATGAGAGATAGAACTAGGACTTTTTAAAGATATAGATGGAGACATTAACAGTATATATAGTGTGACTAAGAAGACTTCGACCTGAGGCACAGAGAAGTAAGGAACATAAGAAGAGGGAAGCTTACTATTGGATGAGAGAAGAAGAGGACCTTTCGAGAGCACAGAAAAGTCAGGCAGTAAGACACAGAATGGTGAGGGGTCAACGTGAATCAGCGATAGTGGACGCGTGCAAAGCGATCTTCCCGATGGTGGTCGAAACATAGAGAACACAGCTCACTAGTAGAAGAGATATGGAAGTGGGATTGTCCTATTCACATGGAGAGAATATGGCCAAAGAAATGCAGCGCATCTAAGGTATAAGAATATGAGAAAGAATAAGAGTTGATTTCATTAATGGATTAGAAACATATAAGTAGATCAGACATGAGTAGAGGAATTCCTGAATATAGTCGACGTAAATATTATATAGAGATATTTAAAACACAGAGATCTGCACTTATGCTATTTTCGAGAATTAATGAATAATGAAATTAGAGCGATAATAGGAGCGATAAGAATGAAAAGAGAAATGGGAATAGCACTTATGTAGGTTAGGTAAGTTTAGCATAGAGTTGTGATGGAGTGCACGATATCAAGGGAAAGAAAACACATAAGTGAAAGATACAAGGTAGAGAAATAAATGAGGATAGGAAGGAGAAGTGAGAAGGCGGGAGGATATGGGAGATAGGGACATCAAGAAGAAAAGTTATTTTATCAGTAGATGACGTATATGTATGCAAATAACAACTGGGTATGGCAACGTATGAAGAAGGAAAGAGTATAACGAACTCGTATGGAGAGATAGAGAGAGTAAGAGGAGAATAAGGTAAGAATTGGAAAACAGAGCATGACGAGAGAACTATTCAACTATTCGATAGCTCATATGATTGGTTGCATTAGAGACAAACACGTGAAGCATACAAAGATCGTACGTAAAGGAACATTCCAGCCAATAGGAGCCAAAAAAATGAAAGAGTGATCAGATTAAGATGCATATGTGGGGAGACGATCACTTAGTAAAAAGCAAAGAAAGACGAATAATAACATAATGATAGGTGCAATTCTGCGTATTCAGGCGCAGTATTTGATTAAGAATATTGGTATCGATATAACCACTCGTAATGCTATAGGTCGCCCGTAGGCAATGATATTTCACTGAGAACTGACTCTTGCCAGTTCCTGTGCATAACGTAGGTACCATAGGTTAAAGTATACAAGGTGTTGTTCGTCTACTCTATTAGCAGACTCTGTTATTACTCGTAACGACTATACGAGCGAGCACACGAAGAAGGGATCCCATATGTGGGCAGTAAGAATTATATTTTGCGAGAATTTATCTTAAATATTGTCTACACTGTTTCAATTCATGAAGTACCTTACATAGTGAAGACAGCCTAGAGAAGGTTCGTGTATGGTGATGTCTTCTATATGTTTCGTATACGTTATTAATGTTGCGCGATTCATAACATTGTAGGCGTATCCTTTTCAGCTGAATCACTGTTCCCATTCAGTGTTAGAGATTGTGACTTACCTAAATAACATATTCTAATAAACAAAAACTATATGAGTACGTGCATTCATTAATATATAACATAAATTACCTAACATATCTCTGCCTGTTTATCATGATAATGAAATATTCTGAACCATATATTATATTATATATTATCGCTTTATAAAAGTAATAATAATTAAAAAATGATATAACGTAATATACGTATAAGTGCGTAAAGCGTCTTTTCTACACTTGATTAGGCTAGATGTTAATAAGTTAGGTAGAGTGTGTTATGGGTAACTTACGACCGGTAACTGTGGAAGACCGAAAAAAGGGAGTGGAATGAAGTTCAGTAAAAGGAAATGCTCTGGGAGGAGAGGAAATAGTGAAGTTATTCGGTCAGAGGCAAGAAAGAAAGATGCGTAATAGGAGTGAATTGGAGCTAGGGTTTATGTTGAGTACGGGGGGGTTAGGTGTGGCCGTACACCTTGAAACCAGGATGAAAACCCTACATTTGCCTGAGATAATGACCATTATAGTATGTAAGGTCATTACGCAGACTACCGTGAAGCCCTAGGGTGTAGAATTTCCTCTAGACTTATGCGACGGTTTTATAAATTCGAGCTTTAAGTGAGAGTGAGGTATATAAAGGAAGCGTAAGGCTTGGGCCTTTCTCTTTGTTCGTGACCATGGCGTCATATTCTTCTACTGCTTTTCTTTTCCCAGCGCGCAAAAGTTGGCCTTATATTATTGAGAGCAACGCAATATTACCCACTTCAAAGTCTGTTGCGTAATAAATAATGGTGATTAGTATAGGATATAGCCCCCTATATTAATTTAAGATTAATAATATATCTAAAATATTAATATTAATATATTTGGAGATTTGTTTGGTGAGTATTTTTAATATATTTCCCTATATAAATATATACTTATTTTATTAAAACTATAAATAATTAAATTATAACATAAAATATTGTATTTAAAACAATTTATATTTTTAATGAAATTTTATTTACCTATATATATATTAGCAATTATATATTTATATATTTATATATAGGCCTATTATATAATTATTATACATAAATAAAGAGAAAATAATTAAAAATAGTGAGTAATTAGCTTGTATACCATATTATATATAATAGTATAATATGACGCTTTAAAATATAAGAAAGAATTGCTTAAATGTACTCACACATTAGTTTACTATTTTCGTCGATTTTGTACAGCAAAAGCAAATGTAGTATGAAATTTATGTATTAATTTAGAAAGTCTTAAATATCAGACCCAATAATTAATTAAAAATTAAACAAATAATTATTGAGACAGAATCATATCTCTTGATCTTGCCTTTGCTTCTCATCACATTAAGCGTTATAGGAAAGATCTAAAAAGGTATATTAAGCGAGCATCTTATTACAATTACGTATGTGTAAAAAAATCCACAACAGAGAACATGGTACACTAAATAATTGATCCAGAATCGCACCGTGCTTCAGAGTGGACGCGAGTCTAGAGCCCTATCTATGCAAGATCACAGGAAGGTTTATGAAGAATATATTAAAATGTTAAGGTATATATTATATATAATGCTCACACAGAGAACATCTATGGTAGAGACTATTATGGATTGATGGATTCATGCGATGGACAGATGGATAATAGAGGGAGGAGTGATATAATAGAGGAATAAATGAATATATGTATGTAATAATAAAGTATTTATTAATATATAGAGAATTTGCTATTGGAAATATCTATAGAACATATTTCATTAGTAGAAAGTATTAACAGAATTGAGGATCTATCTGAGAAAGTCATCAGCCTGTGACCTGACTCGAGTAGACAAAGTTCGAAAACAGTCTTACCTATATTGGTGTGTAGGTATATATATTATGTGTGTTTCCTAATTTAATTTTTTTTTTTTTTTGTTTTATTTTTTCTTATATATTTGTTTTAGTATATATCTGATATTAAACTTGGTCTTATATTGTTAGACTCTCTATTTCATCATCCGATTAGAGTCCTGGCCCAATCTTTGATTTTCACAAACAGTATATTCGTATCTTTACAAAAGATGAGATATATTACATAGTCGTCAGTAATTTTCCCTTTGATGCACGATCTTGTTACAACTAACGAGCTATGCTTAGAAGATGAAGTGGACCATAACTTGCTCCAGTTGGCATTTATAAATTCTGAATATTAAGAAATGGTGGTGTGTAGATCTGCATATTCGATCTCACTAAATGCTATTGATTTCGAGGTGATGTCAGCACCTTGTCATGGTGTTATAATCACGGACTCATATACCATTCTGTACACCGAGAAAGAGGTTTCAACAAGCAATCAATATATCAGTCACTAACTATAATCATAACGATCTTTGAAAACAACAGATACATAGATTGAGACATTATTGAACCAGCCATCTTATTGCCTTGCGTACCCGTGATTTTTTTCTTAGATGGAGCAAAGGTAGCAATGTATTTCTCTCGAGTGTATCTCCTCTACCTTGAGGTGTGAGTTAGGAATCTGAAGTTGGTCTTCGAGAATACAGTCCTTGCACATCTCGCGAGCGGACTGAGCGGCGCGTGTCTTTTCAATGGTTAAATGATACAGATATTAGAATTTATGGGTATTTATCAGAAAATATTTACGTGTATATTATGGAGGGAGTATATTCGCAACGTGGCAGCAGAGAAGTGTTATCTCACCTGAGATAAACAGAACGCTTATTGAGCTATGCCAGA
This sequence comes from Trachelipus rathkii, assembly GCA_015478945.1. Lineage (NCBI taxonomy): Eukaryota > Metazoa > Arthropoda > Malacostraca > Isopoda > Trachelipodidae > Trachelipus > Trachelipus rathkii. The sequence goes on from JABUQX010038480.1 coordinate 17,477, forward strand.
CTTATGGAAGAGATTTATATCACGTGCAGATCGTGATAGACGGTGTGTCTAGGGTCTTGTTAACTCTCAGCAACTCTTTATTGACTCTTTTCCCACCATCCTATATCTTGCGTATGACACCAGTTCTACTTTTGGAAACTTTGTTTAGCAAAAAACTAGGTCACACCTTTTAAATCTAACGCTATTTTGGACAGGGAAAGACAGCTACTTGCGTCTAATCTGGATATGACAGTAACTCTAGCTCAAATATGGTGACAACAGTTAACTCGTGTCGCGATATTCTGAGTAGAAGTACTTTCTAACTGAGATTATTTGTGTTTTGAAGCGTTAAACTAATTGCGTGTTTGTGTGGGTTATACATTTGCGACCAAATACCCATATCTGTCTTGCAGTCTATAAAGGTAGATCTTTAGGGCGATATATCATTTCAACAATTATTTCCCGAGCCATCTAGGGTAATTTTTCAATACTTTTGTATCTGTGCTTATTCTTTGTCGAGGTCTTGACCTCCACCAACTTTGGGATGAAGAATACATATTAAGAGTCCTCTATTCACTAAAGTATTATGTTAGTGTTCTTACGTATCTCTACTATCTCTCTCTCTCCTCTCATCTCTCTCTCTAAATGAGAATCTTGACATTATTCTGCATAACTGGAGGTGTCATTCTTGCTCTTTCATCTATATGTACTCATCTGCGCATCTCATATCTTCGTGCACGTCACTCAGTCCTTCAGGAATAATGAAGATATTAGGGATATTCCACTTTATTTATACCAGTTACCCGTCACTGCAAAGTACTCACGTGTGCTGGGTGCTGTGGTGGCCCTTTAAATATTAGAAAGCAATATTCAATTCTGTATTAATGACTCGCAAATTTATTTCTTATTTTTTGATCTTGCAGAAATAGGTTTAGATATCCTTAAGATCAATAAATCGTGTAGCCCAATGGAATTTTATAGAACCTCCTGGCCAGAGTCAAGAATTGATGCGGAAATTGTGAACAGATAATTCGAGACAGCATGCCACTGTAAAGAAAAAGGTATAGTCCTAATGGGGAGGTTTTAATTTTCCTGGCATTCAATGGATTTCCTTGTCTAATATGGACCATAGTAGTTCTGTATTCATAAAATGTATACTAGATAACTTTTCGAGCCAGATGGTCCATGAACCCACAAGACATGATGCACTATTAGACTTAATATTAACTAGCGATGAAAGTATGGTGGGTGAGGTTAGAGTTGAGGAGAATTTACGACTTAGTGACCATAATATAATTCAGATTTAATATGAATTGTGATATCTGGGTGCGCCAAAAATTGCAATTAATTAAGGCAAAGGGATCCTAGATTTCCGTAAATGGTGTGCGATTTTAACCTGAATTACAAAGAACAGCTAGTATTACACCGACTTGGCGAGATAAAGAGTTTAAAGACCAAAACTGTTTTATCTGTGGGAACAATTTTAAGCAAAATTTTACACGAATATTCAGTCAGTCGTTATGTTTTAAAATAAACCCATTAGGGTGGCGAAGGGAAAAACTGTTTGGTGGAATAGAGAGCTAAGAGAGAAATTAATGAAAAGCGTAGATGTTTTCAAAATGTTCAAGGGTAGTAATAGGAATGATGATTTAGAAAATTCTAGGAAAAAAACGAACTTAACCAGCAATAAGAAAGGAAAAGAAGAGAGGCAGAAATTAAATTTAGCAAGGAATAGTAATAAGAAACCGGAGTTTTTAGCTTTTATAAATTAAAAGTAAGAATAGGACAATTGGTCCAATAGAAATTGATGAAAATTTAGTGAGCTTCAGATAAAGGAGTTAGTTGGTCCACATTTTCAATCGCTTATTTTGCTCAGTTTTACAGCTGAAAGATAGATAATAGTTTGGAGACTTAATAGTTCTTGTATGCATGTAGCAGAATTACAGAAATTTGAATTTGATGTAAAAAGATATTAAAACGTTTATTAGATCATATCAGGTAAAGCTGCAGGCCTGATGGGATATATGGTAGAATTCTGAAAGAGGTAGTACCGCCATTGCAAAGGCACTGTATTTAATTTTAAGCAATCTAACATTTGGTGAGGTCCCAATGACTGGAAAACAGCCTATGTTGTGCCTATTCATAAGAAGAGTAGTAAGGAAGATTTGGGAAATTAATAGACCAGTTAGCTTAATCTCTGGCTATAAAAGTTCGGAAAAGTTACTGAAAGGTCATATAGAGAAATATTTAGAAATAACAAGGTATTGTATGATCCCCAGCAAGGTTTCAGAAAGGGTAGGTCTGTCAGACAAACCTTTTAGAATTTATGGAATACATTCCTGACTGCTGACTGAGGAGAATCCAGTTGATATTGTAATATTTGAAAACTTTAGTAAAGCTTTTGATAAGGTTTCCCCACATAAGGCCTGATGAAGAAGTTATTGCAATGGGGTATAGGGTGGAGTAGTCATGGTTGGATTAAAGAGTGGTTGCGAAATAGAAAACAGTGTGTACAACTAAATGGTAATGTCATCATGGGAAATAGCTTAGAGTGGTGTCCCACAGGTTCAGTGCTGGGGCCAACATATTGTTCCTCATATAATATATGATTTAGATCAGGGACTTAAATGCAAGGTTTTCAAGTTTGATACTAAATACTAAAGTGGCCACCTCAGTAGGAATAGTGAAGGATGTATAATTGATAAACTGATTGATAAACTTCTTGGGTGGGCAGATAAAGTGGCCGAATGAATTTTAATAGTAAACAGACTGTAAGGTTCTTCACCTAGGTTACTCAAATACAAAAGTTTTAACTACATATGAATGGGGATTGGGCTTGTTGAGTCTGTGGACCAAGAAAAAGATTTAGGTTGTGATTATACAGCAGTATTTGAAAGTACTTAAATCAGTGGTTGGAAGCTAGGAATAAAGCTAATAAATGCTGGGCAATAATCAATCGCATGTTGTTTACAGAGCAAGAAGTTAATAAGTAAACTGTATACAAGAGCTTATGTTAGGCCAGTAATAGAGTATTGGGCACAAGTTGTACAATTTTGCGCCCTTATTTAAAGAAAGACCTTGATATGCTAGAGAGTGCAACATAGAGCAACAAAGATGATTTCTTGGTTTGAGGGTAGTAGCTATGAGGAGAGGCTGAAGAGTTAGGAATGTTTTTTCGTAGAAAGGCGATTTCTCAGAGGGGACTTGATACAAGTCTACAAAATATTTACATCTATTGATGAATACAGAGACCAATAAATTTTTTCATAGTAGAAAGCATGGACAGGTGACCAGGGCGCATAATAAGAATCAAAGAAAACCATGCCATATCAATAAGAAAGTATGCCATTCAGTAATAGGGTTTGTTAAATTTTGGAATAGTCTGCCACAGGAGGTTGTTGAGTGTGACTCAATTGCAACATTTAAGAAAGGGTTAGATAGTTATATGGGCTTAATTTTACATTTCGGCAGCACAAAATAAAAATAAGTCCAGTCGATATTTTATGGGAATTTACGATACATTGATATTGTATTTAAATTCGATTCTTATTTTTGTTAGATGATTTGATGCAAATTAAAAAAAATCGGATCAGTAATATTCAAAGTTTATATGCGTCTCATGTGTTAATTGAGTTGTCAGCGCAAGTTTAGAAATGAATGTAGTTATTCGTTTGATATATGCAAAACGATTGGTGCATGCTAGGTTTTTTAGAACATTTCAACAGAATTTTGCAACAAAAGAGTTGTGAGAAATGTTTAAAAGAATGTTCAATAGTAAGAGGGAGAAAAATTTAAATCTGAGTTTCTGCAACCTATATATAGACACTATCCATCGAATTGTAAGTAACTTTAATAATATATATATATATCATATAATATATTTATATATAATTATTATATTAATATATATATAATTATATATATATATATATATAGTAGTTATATATAATAATAATATTATATCTATATATACATAATATATATATATTATATATACACATGGTGATGGGCATCGTACAAAATAAAATTTTGCTTTAGCGATATCCGGATACATTCGATACACAAAATTAATACTTTAGCGATACGATACAACCGATCTTCCTACCTTCTTTGGCGATACCGATACGACGATACATGTAATCGCCGATACATGTATCTAGATACTTTAAAACTAGAGATTATAAATTATATGTTATAATATATGCGTATATATATATTATATATATATATATATATATTATATATATATATATTATATATTATATAACTATTTATATATATATATTATATATTATTATATATATCCGGTATATATATATATATATATATATATATATATATACTATATATATATATATAGTTATATAGTATATATATATATATATATATATATAATAAGTATAATATATATACTATATATATAATTTAATATTATATATATATATATATATATATACTATATATATAGTATATAATATTCATCGTAAGGTGGGTAAATTGGTAAGGACAACATGGGGCAAAGGTGCCCGGATGAGGCAAAGGTAGCCAGTGCCTTAAACGATCTTATTACTTTATAATAATTAAAATTTAACATCAATATGTAGGTTTATGTTTTGTCTTTTATTCTTAAAATGAACCATACTTCTGCGACTCTTAATTACGACCTTTTTTCTCGCATTTTCAGACATTCATATGTTTTGTTTAAAAATTTATTGAAAATTCTAAGAAGTGCAATTCATTAACGAATGCATTTTATCAGTTGCAAAGGGTATATATAATACTTGCACTATTCTTAAAGACATTAGAAGTGGCCAAACATTTTAAGTAAGTACTGAATTAAAAATATTGTAATAAATATTTTTTGGGGCAAAGGTGGCCACAACATGGGGCAAAGGTAGCCATATATGGGGGCAAAGGTAGCCATGTCTGGGAATGGGGTTTAATGTAAAAAAAAAATCATTCTTGAATATTTTGAATTCAATAAACCTCGGAAATGTAGTTTAAAGTATTATCAAACAATAAACCTCTACAAAATATAATTTTTACCGTTTCTTTTCAGGAAAATGGTCCGAGATGATAAGAAAAAGAACCCAGAGCTCATGAAATGAACTACTTCGAAGAGGACATGGTGAGGGCATTAGTCGATGTTAAAAATGGCACATCGATATGGGAGGCTGAACGGCGGTATAACATCCAGCGTTCATCAATACAAGCTTGTTTGTCAGGCCGATCACAATCCCCCAGAAAAATGGGTAAGAAGACTGCTCTCATCAGAATTGAGGAGTTTGACCTCGCGTCACCTAGCGACCCTGGGGGATTTCGGGTTGGCTTTCGATGTTCAACATCTACAAGACTTTGTCAAATACTACCTTGACAATGGCAGTAGGAACATTCCAGTATTCAATGACAACAGACCAGGAATTGAGTGTTTTTTTTTTTGAAGAGAATGGAATATTTTGACAAGGCGTGTTTGTCAAAACATAAGCAGAAAGAGCAGCTGTAAGCGAGGAGATCGTACAGGAATTCTTCAATAACCTTCAAATCACCTTAGAGAATGTTCCTCCACAAAACCTGATGAAACAAACCTCATTGACAACCCAAAGGGAAAAATACAAATATTTAGGAGGGAGCAAAACATGCGGAACGCATTTTAAATACCTCCAAGAGCACAACATCCATTATGTATGCCATAACTGCATAGGTACCATTGTTAGTGCTATTGAATTATTAGATTTAAGTCAAAAAAGGAACTAAAAAGATTTTTTTTATTTTTTATTTTTGGTATTTCATTTACAATATTCTTCTTTTTGTTTAATAAATAAGTTGCATTCGTGTCTTTTTTCCAACCTTAAAACACATACTTACAATAACTATGTAAAAAATTTTAAAAAATAATAAATTTAGAGTTAAAAATTTGGTGGCCACATTTGCCCCAATGGGGTTATTTGATGAGGCAAAGGTAGCCACCTACATTGTGGTTTTACAATACAACCCTTTATACAAAATAATGTCATGAACCCTTCCCAGAATATTAAGGAAGCATGTCATAAAATATAGAGTTGATAACATACATAATAGAATTTCCACAAACCTTAGCATGGGGAAAAGTGGCAAAAAGTGGCTACGTTCGCCCCACTTAGGTATATATATATATTATATATATTATATTATATATATTCATATATTACTATATATATATATACATATATATATATAATATATATTAATATAGTTTGTGGATAGACTGTTCTGTTGTATGTGTTGGCTATGGTTGTGATGTGTGTGTATTGAGATTAGTGTAATACACTGTAAAGGATTTTACGTAGAGGAGAAATATGCTCACCTGGAATTCGGTCAGCACTAATCTTCCCCTGAAAAAGCTTCAGTAACAAGGGCTCCTCTGTTGATTGCGTGAGCACTGAAGTTATTTCTCTTCTCTTCTCCTGATGGAGGGGGAATCCTTATAGAATTCTACTTTGTTATTCTCTCTTGAAGGGAGCACAACTGCTGCTGAGGAATATTGTTAAATATTTATTAAAATGGGGTTCGGTACTATTGGAACGGGGTCTATTGCACTATGGAAGTTGACAACTCACCTCTCTGATGCTTTCTATAACTTTTTCTCTTTTTTTTTATATTTAAAAAAAACTTACAGGGGCCACACTCTTAAAAATAAACGAAGACAAATATTTTCTTTTATTAACAAAAATTTTAATACGAATTAAAGAATAAATATAGGTTTATGTATAGGGGTAATGGGGCTATCTTTATTCCATCCCTAACAATAAATAAATAAATCATGGATGGCCATCCAAAAAAATAATAAAAAATGATGAAAAAAATAATAATAAATGAATAATAATAATAATAAGAAAAAAATAATAATAATAATAATAATAATAATAATAATAATAAACAAAAATAATAATAATAATAATAATAATAATAATAATAATAATAATAATAATACTCTTATTACTTCAGAATTAAAGACGTGTTTATTAAAATAAATTTGGTGGACTCTAGATCATACCTTGGGTAGTACCATAATTGGCACTATAGAGTTGTAAATTAAGACGGGGTTGCTGCAGCTTCAGAAGCTCGGCAATTCCAGGGGGATATTTGACAAGTAATATAGAAGGGGGTGACTTCTCTTGTTTGCTTGTTGAAGTTCCTCTTTGTTGGTATCAAATTCGACAACGGAACCTTAAGAAGAAAGAAACATTACTATTCAATATCCTTCTTCATCTTCTTTTGTGAAAAAAAATAATTTATAAATTTAACAAAAACAATGTCTTACCCTATGTTGAGGGTTATCTTTTCTTCTCTTTTTCAACTTTTCCTATTTGGTATTGATCCTTGGTTGAAGTTTTTTTTGAAGTTATTTTTTTCTCTTGTATTTAGGGTGTCACATTCACAATAAAGTATTACAATTTCACTACTAATTTGTCTTTTAAGTCTTTTAAGTAGTCTATCACGACTTCACTAACACAATTTTACTATCTTCAAATTCAAACAAGAAAAAAAACAGTATATTTTTCTTGTACTATTCTTCGATTTTCAAATTTTCAGTAGAATCAATCATCTGTTGGGGGAAGAGAAAAATAAGGAAGCTTTAAAAACCACCTCATTCCTCCCCACCCGTCAACGCTGGCGTGTTGACGCCATTTTTTATTCATTTTACATTATTTTACCATTTTCACTTTACCCATTACTTCCCAATTACTAATCGACCTTGTCCAAAAAAAATCTTCTTTTCCTTGAAAATTATATCCTTTTTAATATTCATCCTATCTTGTGGATGAGGATTTGATAAATAAAATAAATAAAACCTTCTTGGCAAAACTGAACCCTTTCTTGAGTACTTCAAAATGAAACAAAACTTTTTAATAAAATTCTTTTCGCAAAAATAAATCTTTCTTTCAGTAAGTCAAAAAATGAAAAATGAAACTTTCTTTTAGTTAAAATCTTTCAATGAGCTCCTCAGGGGGCTACTCATTGAAATATTGCCCAATGCGTCTCCTCACCTCCTCAAAAGTAACGTCCTCATCGAAGGCAGACAGGAAACCATGCATCTGGAGAACAAAACCCTCCATTCTGGCCCTCCACCTGTCTTGCGGATCTCGATCCACCATGGCGACGGCATCAGTCGCAGTCCTTGATGGTGTTCTGTCTGTGTGGGCTATCTCAGGTATTTGATAAGGGGCAGGTCTCGGGCGACGTCGCCTTGACCGGCTTCGCGGCCTCACCCCCATTTCAACTCCCCGAGTCATTTCCGGCTCCACATCTCCGAACCTTATTGGGGAGATATTTCGACCTCTGGAAGCTTCAGAAACCCCCGCAGATGATTCTTGGGTCTCAGTCTCCCTATCATTGAACCTTATCGGGGAGTGAGTTTGAGTTCTCTGGGTCTCTGAAATTCCAACGCGCGGCTCACGTGTTTCAGCCTCCACATTCCCAAATCGTATTGGTGAGTGAGTTCGGGTCCTAGGGGTCTCAGGAATCCCCAAGGATGGCTCCCGAGTCTCAGCTTCTACTACTGGTGGCTGGAGCCCTGATGGTCCGGGCATTGATTCCACCTCCTCAACAATATCCTCTCCCACTTCACTCAAGACTACTATTTCCATACTTTCCGCCGCCGGGCCACCACCCGCTGAAGCGTCGGCTGAAGGAACCTGGTACGGTCTCACTGTCACACCGGGCAATCTATTCGGGCTCACCGTGAGTTCGAACACCCCCACTCTTTGCATCTTTCTCATGAAATGACGGCACAACTCCCTGGTGGGATGTAATCCGTCTCTCAGGAACCCATGTTCTCCCAGGGTTTTAACATTGCCGGCTAATAATTTCTTAATATTGCCTCGTTGACCGGGCAATTCGGAAACGGCGTACATTACCGGATAGGTGACCTTCCGGTACCACTGTACGTCAGGGTTTCTAAGAGTCCTAATTATCATATGCATCGCCCTGGCTTGAAAATGCAATATATGTTCTTGAAACTCCCCAGCCTCAGCATAGTAATCCTTCAACCGTTGAGGGAACTGGTCCACTCTCAATTTGTTATACTGAACCAAATCGAGAACTGGGGGTATCGCCAAGATGATCTGCATGGTTGGGTTTATTTTCGCGCATCTTCCAGAGAAGCGCGAAAACCTGCCCGCGAATTCTTCGTTGTCATAAGTGAAATTCGCTACCGTTACCCAGCGTTGAACCTCAGAATCTGGATCTGGCAATTGTCGTTGTCGGTAGGCCTCCGTTATTAATACAAAAACCACCATATGGGTATAAGTGGAGTCCACATCCTGATCTACTTTTTCTGATAACCTTTCCAAATTTGCTCCAGGATAAGATCTGAATACCACAGTAGCATTTGGGATCAATTCTGCTGTATAGGCTTCTTCCATTTCCCGCACCCAGGAATGGCCGAAAACCAATATCTGAAAAGGGATAAAGGAATAGGGGTTAGTATTGAATATTATGAATAATTTATAAAATTAAATTTATTTATTTAATTATTTATCTTGTTTTATTTATTTATTTATTTGCTTTATTTATTTATTTATTTTAGTTAATTTTTTTCATGAGGTTGTCCCTCATTACTTATGTTTTCGCCTTCTTTCAATCAAAAAAGGAAATACAATGGGCAACGGTTGACAAGTCCCTCGGGACCGTGTATACGGACGAGTGTCCTCAATCGGATGAGACACCCTAGGGCTTGCTAAAGGGTTAGGAATTGGGAGATCCTCAAAACCTTCAAAGGATAGATTACTTTTGGGTCCTTGCCCAGATGATTCCTGTTGATCCAGAAATTCTGCTGGTTCCGCTCTGGCCTCCTCATTAATAGGTAGTACAGGCGTTGAATATACATTAACCAATCTTCCAAAGGTTTTATCAGTGGGTAATGAATCTCTCAGACTAAATGGGGGAGCATGACTCATCTCCCAGCGTCTGTCCACTTCTTCCAACAAGTCGGAGGTATCCCACTGCAAATACGAATTTACTTCTTCTTCTTCTAAATCCACATCACTGTTGGACTGATCCAATCTCTCCTCCTCCCACCGAGCCTGGGAACACGAAGCTCTCAAGGTCCAATTAGGAACTGGTTTCATCATAGAGGTAAGCTTCTTTTGTTCGTCTCTGATCTCATCAACTTTTTCTTGTATCATCTTTACAACATTTTCATCTAGGCAAAATCCCTCAAATAGGGATTCATCATCATCATCATCGTCTGAATCGTCCTCCTCTTCTGGTAACACCTCCTCTATTATGGGAACTACTTCTGCCTGGTCAATCTCCTCTTGCTCCTCTCGATTATTATTCATTGCATACTGCTGGAACACTGGTTCCTGGAGCAGATACTCAGGGGGCATCTTCCATGGTCGTAATTGCCGATGATGGGCTTTATATTGTCTACCATCTTCTGGAGATAGTAGAATGTAAGTAACCTTGTTTTCATTTACTTTAATTACCTCATAAGGTCCGCTATATCTAGGGTGAAATTTGTTCTTGGTCAGGTTTCCGGGAAGATGGACCTTTAACCCCACCATCTGATGTTCCTCATATGGAATAAACTTATTGTGGCTGTCTTTCCAGCACTCTTCAAAGGTAGGTAAGGGAAGACCTGTTTGTACTTCATGCGCGGTTTTCAAGATGTTTTCGCAGGGGGTTTTCTGGGTTTCTGAATGGGTAGTGTGGTTATAAACCAGCACTACCTGAGATAATTCTTCATCCCACTTATTTGGTCTCTTAATGGACATCCTCAAATATTGGCTGAGGGTACGGTTGACTCGTTCCACTGCCCCATTTGATGATGGAGTATAGGGAGTAGTCAAAACGTGCTTAATTTGCTGTTGTTTGAGCATCTCCTCAAATTCAGGACCAATGAATTCCCTTCCATTATCCGTTAGAAGTCTCTCTGGGATCTTTGGAAGGAAGGACAATAATCTATGTTGAAAAGCATTGGCCACATTTATGCTGTGTTTGGTCTTCAGGGGAATGGCGGCCACCCATTTAGTGAAGTGGTCTACCATCACCAAGGCATAGTTATTGCCTTGGGTTGAGCAAGGGAACTGGATTAGATCCATCGCTACCAGTTCAAATGGTCGCGAAGTGACTATTTTTAACGTAGGTGGTACATACAAGATGTTCGATATCTTAAAAGCTTGGCATTTATAACAGGTGGTTGTAATGTCGGTACAAATGATATTTATCTTTGGATGCCAAATTGTTTGTATAAGCAAGGAATATAATTTATACTTCCCGAGGTGCGCAAACATCCAGTGGGCCTTTATAGCTACCCTGGTCAAATATTGTGGTGGGACAATCAAAGCAAACTCTCCTGTGGAAAATTCCCGGTATAAGCGATTATTTCTTAAATAGATGTACTTCTGAACTCTTGCAAAGGGTTTAAGGGGTCCACTATAGGGCAAATTTCTAACTATAACTTTCTTCAATCGACGTAATATTGGGTCAGAATCTTGGATAGCCGCAAGATCATCGTTAGCTATTTCTAATGGATCCAGAATGTCGTCAGAGTCCAAAACTATGTGATGGATTTTCGGATAGCGCTCAACCTCCCCACCAGTTTGTTGGTTATTGGGTAAATTTTCACAAGCTGGGGAACCAGAAACCTCTGTAGGATTGTCCACTTCATCCACTGATTCATCCAGCAAGACCCTCTCATTGAAGTCTTCAGAAGACACTACAGCAACCTCAATGATAACTTCCTCCGCCTCAGTAGGTAAAGGGAACAAGAGATCATAATGAATACCTCCTCTACACAAAAGATTACAAATTTTCTTGGCTGTTTCCTCACCAAACTTCAAGGGTTTTGAATCCCCATAATAAAGAAAGATCTGACACTTATACAAGTTTGCAAATGCCAGGATTGATTGTGTGAGAGGGAATTGGCCGGGTAGTCGCATCAGCTGTAATGCCCGAGTAATGTGTTTGGCATTCTTCCCCGTAGGTAATCGGTACTTAATTCGATTGTCACAGAGTTCTTGGACAACCTCTTGTCTTAATCTAAGATGCTGTTCAGGGGTGCCATACATCCAACCGGAGAAAGCTTGAAAAAGTGAGTCCCCTCCTCCAGGCATCTTCAATTCTGAAAACCCTCCAGGAACTGTATTTGTTGATACTAGCTCCGAGGCTACTGAAACCTCGCCCATTGGTGATCGAGACAATGCATCGGCAATGATGTTGTCTTTGCCGGGGATGTAACGCAGCTCATAGTCAATATCATTTATCTCTTCCAGAGTGCGAGCTACTCTGGCATTCACCAATGGCATATTATGCAGAAAAAGTAAGGGCTTGTGGTCGGTGAAGATGACCACTTTAATTCCATACAAGAAAGGCTTTAGGGCTCGCACAGCCCATCGTATGGCGGCTACCTCCTTCTCTGTGGTGCTGTAACGTTGTTCAGCTTTATTAAATGTGGTCGAGATGAAGGCTATTGGACGTTCTTCTCCAGATTGGGTCTGAGCAAGACACGCTCCGGCCCCGATATCTGAGGCATCGACATACAACAAGAGAGGGGATGCCCCTTCCGTTCGATCGGGATAGGACAGCAATTGTGGGGTCACAAGTGCGGCTTTCAGGGCTTCAAAAGCTTTCTGACAAGGCTCAGTCCACTTCAAGGTCTTCTTGCTAAGTAACTCGAAAAGAGGTTTAGCAATCTCTGAGCAATGGGCGATGTGACGGCGATAAAAATTTATCATGCCCAAAAACTGCCTCAACCTCCGAATGGTAGTGGGAGCTGGAAACTGCATGATACCCTGTAAGTTGGAATCTAGGGGAACCATGCCCTGTTCTGAGACTTTGTGGCCTAGGTATTGTACCTCTTTTCTCAAAAGAAATGACTTTGCTGGCTTAATCTTAAAACCTGTATCTTGGAAGGCAGCCAACACCTTCTCAAGGGTTGCTAAATGTTCTTCAAAAGATTTACTCATAATGAGGACATCATCCAGGTAGACCATACACTCATTCCAGGGGATATGAGCCAAAGCATACCGCATCCCACGCTGAAAAGTGGCGGGCCCGTTCTTTACGCCAAATGGCATGCGCAAGAACTCCCAATGGGACAATGGAGTTGTAAAGGCCGTCTTTTCTATGCTGGCTTCCTCCATCTCCACTTGATAATAGCCTTTAATTAAATCGATGGTAGTGAAATATTTCATCCCCTGAAGACTGAAAAGCATATCGATCAAATTCGGGATAGGGAAACTATCTCCCTTGGTGATTTTGTTAAGCTCCCGATAATCGATACACAATCGAATCGATCCGTCCTTCTTACGAATAGGGACCACTGGGGCTGAATATGGGGATTTACTTCGCTGGATGATTCCTTCTTCCTCTAATTTGTGACAATTTGCCTCTATCTCCCGAAGTATAGGGCCTTGTAAACGCCTGACGGGTACCTGAACAGGGTCCTCAGTCAGGGTTTCTATTTTGTGTTTAATCACATTAGTGCACCCCACGTCTGAATCTCCCAGACTCAAGGCTGGATGATATCGGTCCAAGAGTTGGATGTCACTAATTCTACTCTGGCTATTTTTATTCCTTTTCTCAATTTTCGTGGGAATTCGCTATTGTTTTGGGCGATTACTAGTGCTTTGTTTTCAACAAAATTGACCAAGGCTGGTTCTACTTTAATGCTTTTATGCAATTTAGGATCAGCTTCTACCAGCACTATCTTTCCTGGAGAAATTCTTCCATCATGTTGGATTTCGATGATGGCACATTGCTTAGGTTCTATGGTTACTGTCTCCACAAGTGAGCATGCCTGCTCCTCATCTAACCTTCCCTTTCTCACGTCCACTGCTACCGTTTGCACATGATTCCCGCGTCTTATCACCAACTCCCGGTTGTACAGGTCAGGCAGCAATCGTTCCCGTTTCAGAAGATCATACCCCAAAACCAGGTCATATTCTGTGACCTGATCCGGGACTATGACAAAGCGACTTGGCTTCAGGACGTACTGGGTAGACAATTTCAAAGCGATGATCACTTCTCCCAGTACTGGGAACCTCACACTTCCTATACCAGTCACGCCCCGATAAGCGGTGGGTAATAGGGGACAGTTCTTCTTGTTCAACAAGTGAAAACAACTGGCTGATATAAGGCTAACTTCAGCCCCTGTATCCACAAATGCGGTTATGGGTTCCATTGGCGGCTGATCCATGATGGTCACCTGCAATATGAGTGTTTCCGCTGATGCCTTTACCACATTGTATGTAATGACTTCTTCTGGAGAAAAGTCATTTTCAACTTCAACATTTGTGTCCACCTTCTCTTTTGGATTCTCATTCAGGGTCACTGAGCCTATTGGGAGAGCCGCTTCGGGCAGTTCGCTCTCCTCCTGTTGTTGTTCAATAAGATCTGCTTGTGTCGGTGGAAATATTTCTTCATTCTGGGAAATAGCTTGAGGAATCTCCTGAGACCCTCCAGGATCATCCTCAGCTGAGGTTACTATTTCTACTGCTTCTACTCTTTCATACTCCAACATGAGGTCTTCCATGTCAGAGCCTATAAGTTTTCCGGCCGCTGTGTGCAATCTTTGCCCCAATGGTCTCCGTTACAAAACGGACAATCCATTCGGGGTTTTGGAGGTTGACTTGGTTGATTTGGACAATTTGGCACCAAATGCCCCACCTCCTTACAACGCAAGCACCGGTTTTGCCGCAAATAACAATCCTCATAGACGTGACCTCTTTTTCCACAATATCGACACAAGGGTCTAGACCAACAGTCACCCATGGTATGACCCCTCTTTTTGCAATGGCTGCATGTTTGGGTTTGGGGAGAGGGACCATTCCCATTTCTCGATTGATATCTGGGTGATTCATTACCTTGACTACTTCTAAAGGTCTGAGATGGGATCCCTCGAGGATGAGCGGCGTTGCGCGGAATATTATTTGATGTAATGGGGGCCTGTTCTCTGCTAGCTATGGCTGCACTTTTGTTAATTGTCGGAGAACTATCATGGGGCTGTAGCTGAAGTTGCATTCTTTGACAGCAACACAATCCCTCATGCATCCCGTGTATTTGTGGTGCCAACTGATTTCTGTTTGACAGTGTGGACATTTGGAGAGACTTCGTCAGGTCTATCGTCTCAATCGGCGACGTCTCCCTTCTGCTATGTTTTTCATAGATTTTGTCCGCGACCACCACAAACTGTTCCCACGGAATCAGTGATCCCCGTGTGACCTCGAAAGCCATCAAAGTGTCCTCAACTCGATTTCGCACAGCTGCTGGCAAACATTTGAGGAATCTTTCTCGAACGAGGGGCATGTTTTTCACATCATTTCCGGGGAACGCTCGCTGTGCCAAACCTATTAAGCGCAATGCAAACAGGGGAATCTTCTCTTCTTCCTGCATGATGGCATCTGTGAACTTGGAGGTGTCGGTGTCTACTTCTTTGTCCAACTCCTCTCTGTACCAATGCAAAAGTTGGGTCTTCACCAGTTCATATTCAGAGGAAGTGGCTGCGACAATATGGTACGCTTCCAAAGCCGTACCCTGTAGATGGTTGGCCAATAAGGGAACTCTGCCCTCTGTCGATCCGGGAAATTGGGAATCACAATAGGTCTCAAATCTAATGAAGAATTGGACCATTGTTTCTCCTGTCTCCATTTTGTATTTCCCTGGAGGAATCACCTTCCTGGGCTTGCGATCCACTGTTAGGGTTTCGAGTATGGTGGTCATGCTCTCCATTACTCTACTATTCTGCCTCATTACCTCCTTCATGTCCTGTGACTGTTGTAGCAAGACCTGCCAAACCGGGGAATCCGAAGAAATGGCTTCTGGATTTGGGTTCGGAATGGGGGTCTGGTTATCATTCGTAGGATGGTTACCATCCTGGTTAGAACCAGATTGAGGAGTCTCCTCCACATGTGCAGGTTTCTCCTCCTGCCCCAACAAATCATTCATGCCATCTGTCATTCTGGCAATATTTTAACCAAACAACAAAAACAACACAAAACAACAAAAAGTAAAAAGCCGGGTTACTCCCGATAAGTCAAAGAAAATGAGTGGTCAGAACACTCAGCAGCAGAGCAAGCCTCTTCAAAAGAAAACTACGCTCTGCTACCAAATTATGTAAAGGATTTTACGTAGAGGAGAAATATGCCCACCTGGAATTCGGCCAGCACTAATCTTCCTCCGAAAAAGCTCCAGTAACAAGGGCTTTTCTGTTGAACGTGACCACTGGAGTTATTTTTCTTCTCCTGATGGAGGGGGAATCCTTATAGATTTCTTACTTTATTTATTCTCTCTTGAAAGGATCACAAACTGCTGCTGAGGAATATGTTAAATAATTATTAAAAGGGGTTCTGTACTATTGGAACGGGGTCTATTGCACTATGGAAGTTGACAACTCACCTCTTTGATGAACCTTTCTTAACTTATTATTTTTCTTTGTATTTAAAAAACTTACAAGGGCCACACTCTTAAAATAAACGAAGACAAATATAGAATTTTTTTTATTAACGCAATTTTTTGATTAAGGTAGAAATATATTTTTAGGTATAAGGTTATTATGGGGTTATTTTATTTATTTTTTTTATTTACAAAATTTTCCTTCCTACTAATAATGTACCTTATGGATGGCCATCCAAAAAAAAACAATAATAAAAATAATAATAATAAAAAAATAATAAATAAATAATAATAATGAAAAATAATAATAATAATAATAATAATAACAAAAAATAATAATAATAATAATAATAATAATAAACAAAAATAATAATAATAATAATAATAATAATAATAATAATAATAATAATACTCTTATTACTTCAGAATTAAAGACGTGTTTATTAAAATAAATTTGGTGGACTCTAGATCATACCTTGGGTAGTACCATAATTGGCACTATAGAGTGTGTTGTAAATTAAGACGGGGTTGCTGCAGCTTCAGAAGCTCGGCAATTCCGGGGGAATATTTGACAAGTAATAATAGAAGGGGTGACTTCTCTTGTTTGCTTGTTGAAGTTCCTCTTTGTTGGTATCAAATTCGACAACGGAACCTTAAGAAGAAAGAAACATTACTATTCAATATTCCTTCTCCATCTTCTTTTGTAAAAAAAAAATAATTTATAAATTTATAAATTTAACAAAAACAATGTCTTACCCTATGTTGAGGGTTATATTTTCTTCTCTTTTTCAACTTTTCCTATTTGATATTAATCCTTGGTTGAAGTTTTTTTGAAGTTATTTTTTTTTCTTGTATTTAGGGTGTCACATTCACAATAAAGTATTACAATTTCACTACTAATTTGTCTTTTAAGTCTTTTAAGTAGTCTATCACGACTTCACTAACACAATTTCACTATCTTCAAATTCAAACAAGAAAAACCAGTATATTTTTGCTTGTACTATTCTTCGATTTTCAAATTTTCAGTAGAATCAATCATCTGTTGGGGGAAGAGAAAATAAGGAAGCTTTAAAAACCTACCTCAATTATATATATATATATATATATTATATAATATATATATATATAATATATATAAATCCATATCAATATATATATATATATATATATATATATATATATAATATATATAGTTATATATATATATATATATATATATATATATATATGAGGTTTGTTGTTTTGTTACCTGTTTAATGTATAGTACTGAGACTATGGTCTGGAATAAGAGGTTAAGATCTAAAGTTAAACAATGTGTTCAGGATGTGATAATTCATAGGGGCGTGTGAGGGTGGAGAAGAATTGAAAAATGAGGAATTGAACGTATTTAGAGAGTAGTGATGGCGAAGAAAGGGGTTAGATAGAGAATCAATGAATACGTTTGAGATGGTTTGGCCATGTGGAAAGGATGGAGGATGTTGGTGGGTTAAGCGGATGTATAAGTGTTTAGTATGCTGGGAATTGACCGGCTGGGAGACCCGAGGAAAAAGTGGAGTGAGTCAGCAAATTGATTCCTGAAGGAGAGAAATCTGAATTTATGGCAGTGTTTTGTGAGAGGTATGGTTCGTGGCCCACCTGGTTAAGGGGTGAACCTCTACATTGGTTGAGGATGCCATATTTGAGGCCGTGGAAGCTCTAGGATGGATTTTTCTTACTGCGACGAGTTCTCACTAAAAGGTATTTAAAGGGGAGGTAAGGCTGAGCTTTCTTTTCGCTTTCGTCATATTATTCTACTACTATTCTGTTTCCAGTGCATGCTTACGCACCTTACCCCAGTCTGGGGAAAGAAGGTGGGTGAGTTGATAATGATGATTAATATAATATATATATATATTATATATATAATATATTATATATATAACTATATAATATATATATATATAGATATATAGATATATAATATATATATATATATAATATAATACGTATATATATATATATATATATATATATATATATTATATAATAATATATATATATATATATATATATATATATATATATTTATATATATATATAATATATTTATTCAAAAAGGGAATATTTGCTTCGGTCTGACCACAATTTTCAGCACCCCTAAAGGTGGACATAATATTCTTAATTTTCAGCCAATTTCAATGGGAAAAAAAAGCAAACGGTAGCTTTTTCTGACCTCTAAAGCGTCGTTTTTCGAAAGTTTTTCTGTGTCTGTAGTCGTTCTTTAAGAATTTCATTTTTTGAAAATCTTTGTTTTTGACATTGTTCTTTTCAACTTTTTACCATTTTTTTGGAAATGACTTCAAACTTGAAATATACATAGATGGTCCATTAGCTACAAAAATACACGAAATGAGAAATCCGCCTTTCTAAAGAAAAGATTCCTAACTCCCTTCAGCCTCTCCATAGCTCTTACCCTCAAAGCCAGAAATCATCCTTGTTGCACATAACTTTACACTCTCTTCAAACATACCTAGGTCTTTTTCTAAATAAGAGAGCCCAAACCTGTGGCGCAGTTACTCTTAATATTGACCTAAAATATTTTATTATACAGCTAACTTATTAACTTTGTTATTTTGTTAAACCATATTACGATTTTATTATACTAAACATCTTATTAACTTTATTCCTTGGCTTCCAAAAACACTGATAGTTAGTTCAAGATTGCTGCCTAGACTCACATCTAAATTCTTTTTTTTATTGGTCCACAGGACTCAAGCCAATCCCCATTCATACCGAGTTAAATCTTTTATTTGAGTTACCTTAAATGAAGAACCTTGCACTTTTTACTATTAATTAAAATTTATTTGCACTTATCTGTCGACCTAAGAAGTTTACCAAGATCATTTTGAAAACTTTATAGATCCATTCATTTTATTCTTTTACTAATGGTAGCCACTTTGGTATTATCTGCAAACACTTAAAAAAACTTACATTTAAGCCCCTTGATCTAAATTATATATATTATATAATATAATATAGTATATATATATATTATATATATATATAATATAATATATATATATATATATAAAATATTACCGTAAAATGGGGAAAGCCGGTCACGGAGGGGAAAACCGGTCAGTTTTATAAATTGTTTAATATTTTTTTAAATTAAAAAATTTTCAATCAGAGAAAGGTTTTTTTAAGTAGCAAATAGATTATATTTTTAACCATATATAAAAATTTAAATAAAATAACTTACACCTACTAGTCAAAAAAAATCCCCAAAGTTTGGGAAAATTTTTTTTTTTTTTAAATTGAAAAAAATTTCTAAGACCTCGTGAATCTCGTAGAATTAAGATATTAGAATTTCGATTTAGATGCTATTGGGAAGTATATTTTAAACATTTTCCATGTAAAAAATTTAAAATATTAAGCTTATTTTTAAAGTTATTAAGTGGTTTCGATTTCAGGGTAAAACCGGTCAGGCAAGGGGGAAAATCGGTCAATATAAACTTATAAAAAAAGGTCAATTTTTTTTTTAGTTTTTAATAATATTTTACTTTATTTTTTATGTATGGTAAACTATAAGACATTTGTTTAATGTTTTCAATACATTATCTTTCTTCTATCTAGTGTAAGATAAAAAAAAAAGTTCACGTGAAATGTGCGTACTCACTCGATATAAAAAAAAAAAAAAAAAAAAAAAAAGCCTATTTTGTTAAAAAGTGCAATTTTTATTTACTATTAATAGTTGTTAAAATTGATTGTCATAATTTTAAATTATAATAATGTAAATTTTTTTTCGTCAAAAAGTTCGTGAAATGTGCGTACGTAGGCCTACTCGTAATATAAAGTGCCTATTTTGTTAAATAGTGCAAATATTATTATTATTGATTAGAAATATTAAAAATTATTGTCATATTCATTTTTTTCGAATGCTTATTTGGCATAAAAAAATGAAAAAAAATTTCAAAAATTTTTGCTAAAAAATCAAAGTTCGCAAATGTCTAATAAAATATAACTGTAGACTTATGTTTTTCAATTCAAATTAATTCTATAATATTATTAGACTCTATTTAAACATTTAAAATTAATAATTATAATTATGTTTGGACAAGCACAAAAGAAAATAATATTTAATGACCGGCTTTTCCCGACGCCACTGACCGGTTTTTCCCGAAATCAATTTTTGAAAATGGAATTTTTAAAAAAATTTAAAAAATATTCATTTCGAGAATTTTTATTATTTCATTATTCTAAAACATTAAGGGAAACTCTAAATGTGAGAAAAAACTATTAAGTATAGATATATAACTTAAAATTTCGATTTTCATGATTCATTAAAAAAAAAAAAACGGCGATTTTTTGACCGGTTTTCCCCCATTTTACGGTATATATATAAATATATATATATATATATATAATATATATATTATATATATATATATATATTATATATATATATATATTATATATAATATATTATGTCCAAAAGTAAGGTGTACTGATGTCGCATTTAATTATGTATTGGACTTGCCTGAAATTACAAGTTTTCTCCTTCAAAGTAAAGTATGACCCTTGCGAGGTTACACAGCGCAGTTCCAATGTTTCTTCCATTGTTCATAGCAGTATACCGGAAGTCATTTCCAGAAGTGTGTTTAGTTCACGTGTTACAGGATTTTTTATGTTTCCATCGTACCAAAATGATGACCATACAACTTCTTTTCAACTTATTGAAGAGGTAGAAATCGCACGGAGCTAGATCTGGCTGTATGGAGGATGTTGAAGTACTTGAATGTTTTTGTTCGCCAGAAATTCCATATATGAGAGCGCAGTGAGAGATGGGGTGTTATATATATATATATATATATATATATATATATATATATATATATATATATATATATATATATATAGTATATATATATATTATATATATATATATATATATATATATATATATATATATATAAAAATTTATATATATATTTATATAATTATATATATAATATATATTATATAAACTGCTACATGGAACTACATCTAGTGTCATTCTACTTCAATGAGATGAATTAGTTCTTAAAATAGAATAGCATCTGCCAGGTCCTCCTTGATTTTTCCTCTTAGGTTCTGATTTTATAATGCTTAAAAAAGCAGAAAAAGCCCTCAACGATAACTTGCTTTGGATGTAGATCAGTAACAGCATTGCAGCTTCTTGTACAATGTCTGGATACTTACAATGGCCCTCTTCTAATTTAAGCTTCTAAGTTATATCAATTTTTTCAACTTTCTTTCAGTGTAGCAGAGAAATTTTTTAAAGTTATGAATTGTGTACAAAGATGAGGAAAAACCTTGACCTTTTTTCTTGAACCATCGAAGCTTTCGACTAAACTCTTCAACATCTAGAAGCTTTTCATACTCACTTCTGAGCTTTCTGAAAAAATGACTTGAGGAAAAGGTAGTAATGGAGATAGTTGTAGTTTCATCACTTACAATATGGTTCAGATGTATTCTTTTCGTCTTGAACTTCTTGCAACCTTTTAATACAAATGGTCCACGTGCAAAGTGCAGATTTAGGCTTTTTGTTGTTGATCTTCATTTAAGCTTACCCTGTAGATAGGAATTAATATAAACAGCAGCTAGTATTGAAATTACCATTGTCAATGAGAGAAATGTCTCTTCGTACCATGAGTCTTTTATTCTTTCAGCATCTTAAATATAGATGGTATAAGTTTGATTGAATTTCATTAGAATATAATCCAAATTGAACATAAGGTGCAAGTTAAAAAAACTTCGAAGGTTTGCAATTTGCATTTTGTGATGGTGTATGTGGGGTGAGTGAACTTGTTTGAAGCGATTGAAGTCACTCACAGAGTCACAATCATAAGCTTGGGCAGCTAAAAAATTTCTGATTCCAACTCTACTATCTTGCGACTCCGAATCCGACTCCGACCTCTTGAAAAATTACCGACTCCGACTCCACCCTCTTGAAAATTACCGACCTCTACTCCACCCTTTCAAAATAAACCGACTCCCGACTCCACCTCTTCAAAACTACCGGACTCCCGACTTCCGTGACTCCGACTCCACAACCCTTTATTAAAACTGCAAAAACAATTAAAAAAAAAAAAAAAACCAATATAAAAAGTAAAAAAGTAGGGCCAGAACGTCAGCTTATATTTATAAATATTGTAGGATAGATTTTAAAAAAATATTAATGAATAATAAAAAAATAAAAATGACTTGTTCTTTAGTAAAAAAAAAAATACAGCCTTTCAAAATTATTAAAAACCCTTCATAGGCTTTTCTCTTATACGCTAAAGTGACTGGAATGCCATTTTATCACACAAAACAAATTAGGTTTACTATAGGAAAGCGTGGGAAGGGAAGAATGATAGCCAACAGAGACCTTACGAAAATCATAGTATAAAATTTTTTTAAAAAATTTGCAAAAAAAAAAAAAAATTTTTTTCACCCCATTTAAAAACTAAATTACTAATTGAAAATTCAGTATAATTAAAAAAGCTATGAAATACTGGTATATATATAATATATATATATATAATATATATAGATATATATATATATATATATATTATATATATATTATATATATAGATATATATATATATTATATATATATATATTTATATATATATATATATATTATATATATATATAAATATATATATATATATATATAATATATATATATATATATATATATATATATATATATAATATATATATATATATATATATATATATATAATATATAAATATATATATATATATTAGGGTGTACCGGAACTGAAATTTTCAGTTTCGGCCGGACCGGAATTAGCCGGAATCACAAAAATTAATGAGCTCGCAACGTGTGTGGCTCTTTGGAAACTATAAAGAACTGAAAAAAAATAAATATTTATATAACTTTCAACATAAAATCTTACATTTAGCACAACGGCCACTTCATGAACATGGAAAATCATCATCGAAGGTAATTATCTGGAATCAAAAATTTAATAGAAAAAAAGGAGAGTCCTTTTTATTCTTCTAAAACAGGGAAACCACAAAGAGGAATAGATCCAAGATGTGAGATTATGTGAGTTGTTAAGGAGAGTTTTCTCCCCAAAAAAGATTGTATATCAATGACCCCAAATCACAGGAAGAATAATGAATTTTATCGCAATGATAACCAGCCATTCACAGTCAATGAAGAACAGGGATTCATAGAACTTATTGCCCATTCTTCAACCAAGATATCTTATTTCTAGTGAAAATATTTTAGAGAAGAAAAAAAAGATGATTACCAACTTCATTACAGGAAATTATGCATCAGCAGTATTCGGAAGTTCTCTAAGGCTGATCAGATATCATTTACTACAGATAGTTATATAGAGAGCTTAATAATTCAAACGAGTCATTTATTTCTTTAACTGCACTCTGGTTTACCAGCGAGTTTGAAAAAATGAACTGTGTACTCCATTGCAAGTATTTCCCAGGTTTTCATTCTGGAATTAAAATCACTATGAGTTTTGAAATTATGATGAATAATTGGGGAAATTCCTCCTAACCAAAATCCGATTTGATCCTTCGAGGATGGAGCCATATACATGAAACTATGGAACTTTTCTCAAAGAACAGGTGATTTAAATTAAGAAATGAGGAATATATGTACACATTTCAAATCATTCCAGTTTTAAGCTGTAATGAACTTAAAAGAATACAAAGAACTTGGATCCATATCTTGCAAGCCCACTTATGCCAATTCAAGATGTTAATACACGGTGGAATAGCACATATTTGATTCTAGAAAGAATTGAATGTTTGAAAAGACTTCTGCAAGTGTATATTATAGAACAATCAATCGTGCATTGCGTTGACTGTAATAAATGTAAATACTTGAAAAAATTCTAAGAGTTTTGCAAACATTTCTATGGTTATGGAAACTATAAGCAAAATCCAATCTTATTCATCAATTATTCTCCAATTTGAGCTCTCAGCATATCTCTCAAACTCTGAGGATGACAGCAGAGTTCAGACCTTAAAAGAAGAGCTGAAGAAGCATTAGAGTTTAGATTTATGAATAAAAAAGAAAGAGAAAGGATCAATAGACATATATCAAACAAGATAATTGTTTAAGTACTGTAGTAGACCCAAGATGCAAACTACTGACTTATTTTCTAATGAAATAAGAGAATTGATTAGAATGAATGCTTGAAAAAATATGCAAATAATTGAAGGTAGAAAGTAATAATAGTAGTAGCAGTACAGAAGAAGGTACAGGCGATGAGTCATCCATCCATTTTAGAAAACGAGCATTAATCTACAATGACTTAGATTTGCCAAGTACCTCAAAATTATCAGGAGCATTAAGAAAAGAATACTGCAAATTTACTTAGTTTTTAACGTTTGAAGAAAGTGAAAGTGACAGTGAGTCAGTTAGTGTAAAAAGGAAAAAAAAGAAAAATCAGTGGCTCTTCAAAAGGTGAATTCTTAAAAGAAATTGAATTTTTTTTTACCAGAGAAATCAATTTCTAATCTGGGAAAAAAATACTTAATTGATGGAAAGTGACCAAAGCTAAATTCCAAACATAGCAGTACTAGCCCAAAAAATTACTCTCCTTTCCAGTCTCCCCATATATTCAAGAAAATATTTTCATTTTCAGAAGCAGAAATATATTTGAGGAAAAAAGTGTTTAAAAATATCACCCAATACTGGTGAACATTTTTTCTTCACTACACAATTCAGCAATATTTTCAAAGTGTTTAAAGAAAGTTAACTTTTATAATGTTATATATATATATATAGTTATATATATATATATAATAATATATTATATATATATATATATAAATATATATATATATATAGATTATATATATATATATATATTATATATATATATATATATATATATAAATTTTGGGAAATTAAATTTGAATTTAATGAGGAATATCTATAATCCATATTTTGAAGGTACTTCAGGTAAACTTATTTAAATAATACTGTTAGAAAATGTAAACACTATGAATGCTACACAAGGTTACTATTATTTTTTGTTAAAGATGGGCTATGGTTATGTAAAATAAATCCCTTCCATCAAATTTTTTTCTCAGAAGTAGGATTAGTAATTCCGGTTCCAGGCGAAATGTCAAATTCCGGCCGAACCGGAATTCCGGTACACCTCTGAATTCCGGCCGGACCGGAATTCCGATACACCTCTAATATATATATATTAATGTTAATATATATATATATATATATATAAATATAATATATATATAATATATAATATATTATATATATATAATTAATATATATATATAGGTATATATATATAAAGACATAAAGACATAAAGAATATAGAGACAGTAAAAAGCCACATGGGCCTATCGGACTGTCCCAGTCAAACCACTACCCAAACATGCCATGCCAAATCACAAAGCACCCCGTAGGGCTTGCAATTTGTTTAACTACAAATCCACCCAATTTGGCTTCAGTCAAAACTAATGGAATATATTAAATAGGTAACCCAACCATCCACATGCATTAATAACTAAGTTATGGTCACACATGCCATCTAACTATAACTATATCACAACTAAAAAACCCGCCAATTTGCTTCGTCAAATATATTATATGATTCCCAACCCATCCATAAACGAATCTAACCCTTCCTTAAATGGCAATCGATGTCACACTCAACAACCTCCTCTGGCAGAATATTCCAAAATTTAACAACCCCATTACTAATGCATGCTTTCTTATATCAAGATGGCATGCTCTCTTCTTATTTTCTTATATGCCCCCTGGTCACCTGTCCATTTTCTACTATAAAAAATTTATTAATCTCTGTATTATCAATAGATGTAAATATTTTTGTAGACTTGTATTCATTCCCCTCCTGAAAATCGCCTTTCTACAAGAAAACATTCCATAACCTCCTTCAGCCTCTCCTCATAGCTCTTACCCTCAAAAACCAGAAATCATCCTTGTTGCTCTACGTTGCACTCTCTCTAGCATATCTAAGTCTGTTCTTTAAATAAGGGGCCCAAACTATCTCTTC
>JABUQX010038482.1:0-17500 GCA_015478945.1 Trachelipus rathkii
GTCAAAAATCTTCTGAAAATTATAAATTCAGTGTAAAAGCTTTAATGGAATATTTAATATATCTGTTTCGAAAATCATAAATGGACTTTACTATATATATATATATAAGGAAAACCAGGTGTAACTACTTCACGACATCAAACAGTTAAGGGCACTTAAAAACAAAAGAAGACTAACCGGTCAGCTGTTTAGAAGGGGCCAGGAGATGTAACTAAAAACCTATATAAAGTTCTTCTATCATGACACAAGTATGTTTACAAAGATATGTTTAAAAACTATTTCAATTCTATGAGTAGTTTTTAATGTTCCTATAGATTCAATCACGTTTTTAAAATAAAATAGTTATTAAAATTTTTAGCACTATCTCTTCAAAACTTTTGCATTCTTCAAATCTTCTACAACGTCCCCCAAATTGATTATTATGGATGATCTTTCTATAGTTTAATTAAACCTATTATATCTTAAGAATTTTTGCACAACTGATTGCCTAACTATTATCTCTTTTCTCTCTCTTTTCTTTTTTTCTTTTATTTATTTTGTTTATTTCTTCTCTTTTTTTCCTCTATTCATTCCTTTCTTCTGATTTTGAACTTTTTATACTTAAAACGATTTTTTTTTGTTGATTTTTTATTTTATCAATTAATATTTTAAATTTATTTTAATTTTAGTTCATCAACGGTATATTTTAACTTTTTATTTATTGTAAATATTAGTAGTCTTGAAAGATTGTCTTTAAAATCGAAAGTTTTAATTGATAGATTAATTTTTATTTTCTTTTAGTTTTTTATTGAAGATACGTTTCCCAAATCTCAATTATATATATATATATATATTATATTTATATTATATATATATATATATATATATATATATATTATATATTATATATTATATATATATATATATTATAGGGGAAGGAAGAAAGGGGAATTGGTAGAAATGTGATATGGGAATAAGTTGTACTTGTAGACAGTTGGTAATAAAGTGAATGTTTATCTGATATGTTTAAGTTAGATTGAATAAGAGTGTCGTTGCAGAGAATGGAAGATTCTGGAATTGAGTAAGAGATAAAGAGTGCGGTATTAGAAGTGTAGGAGATTTTGGAATGAATATTACATATGGAAACTAGTGATTGAAGTAATAAATGTTAGAGAGAAAGAGATATATATTATTTTTGGATATTGTGTGTGAGATTTATGAAACGGCGGTAATGATAGGTAGTTAAGTTAGGTGTAAGCTTAGTGGAGTGAGAGGTTTGTGTAATATATAATAGTGTATTGAGGTTAGGAGTAAGGATTAATTCTGAAGGGTAAGGAGAATATTTATGACATATGTATATGAACTAGTTGTGTAAAGTCAATGGTGTCCATGGTGGATTAGGTTTTTAAAGAATTGGTTTACAGTGTAATGTTATGTATGACCAAGTGGATTTATGTTTTAATGTTATACTCTCATATTATTATTAACCATTTAGATTATTTAATGAGTATGGATATGAAGACATGTCTTCAGAAGAGATAGAGGTACTACGAAGGTTATTGGTGTGTTAAATTGGTGTTTATAACGTGGATTAAAGACAGTGAGAGTATATTTCATGTAAATACTCTAAATGGAGAGTGATTAGCTAAAGGAAAATACTCAAGTCTCACATTGTTTCGAAATTATGCGGAGATGAGAATGATAGGAGATTATTGCATGTTGGTTATAGTTAACTTAGTCAGATCACGTGTCTGAGACGGCTTGTGTTATTCAGGCTTTTGACGGCTTGTCCTTCAGTATTTCTCATCTATGAGAGGAGGTGATATTTGCGTCCGCGTCAGACGCGTACAAAGTGTCCTTGTTTTCTCGTGACTTATCGGACGATCGATATCTCTAGTGTGACAATTTGCTTAGCTGCTGCGCGCTGGCCTCTGGTTGATTTTCCACTACTGTGTGGAGTAGATTGCAGTTAAGACAGTGTACTTTGGATGACGACCGGTATTACTGCCTCGCGTGTTATTATTTTGAGCAACTATAGTTTGTGAGCACTTGCATCACGCTACGGTTTCTGGTGCACTTCATCTTATGGTGAATATGTACGGGACTAGTATTTGAGTGCGCTGATATCTTCCATGCGGGTCTGTTTTACCTGTGTATATTGATCTGTGTCAGTGACGCCTATGGTCTGGCATTACTCATAGTATCGATCTCCAGTCCCTTTGTGATCGACTGGCCATCTATCGGGCTAATTGCTACGGTGTGCATTACTCGTTATACTGGGTGACCCGTTCGACGCGTTGTATGTGGTGTGAGTGGGTCCAATTGAAGCGTAATCTATGCTCGCACATGTTGCGCTATGGTTTGGTCTTAGTGAACGGAGTCATGCTGCTAGCTGAGGTTGGTTCAGCGGTTGTATATCGTGGCGGATGTATGTTGGGTATACGAGAGTTGCTATGGGCTGAGTCCAGAATACGCGGCGTGGTTGCAGTTCAGGTGCACGCTTTCTGTCCGGAGTCAGGCTACTTGTATACGTTTGTCACAGGGTGAGCATCCGTGCTGTACTCGGGCGCGCGGGGTTTTGTTGGGGCCGGTTGTGCCTGGGCCCGGGGTGCCCCTTCCATTGACGACTTTCCAGTCGAGGAGTTCATTCACGGTCTTACTTGAATGCATTCACTCTCATAGGGAGTGATTTTCTGTATGTATGAACGATAACCTCATCTCCTCTTACTGGTACGCGGGCCGGTTACGGCTGGCTTTTCTTTTCGGCCCGTATTTGTCTGTTTTATCTTACTACTGCTTTTTTCTTTTTTCAGAGTGCTTTGTCCTAGCACCTTATATACCCTCTTGGGGCCATAGGGAAGGTGCTGATAGACGAGCGCTAGCGCTTTTTATCTTTTATTATATATATTATCTTATTAATATATCCATCAATTTATATTTAATTATTCTCTTTATATTATTAATTAATCTTAATTTTATATCTATTACTATATTTTATATCTTATATCTTAATATTATTTTTATTATATTCTCTATAATCTCTATTCATATTATTTATTAAACTATATCCGCGGCTGGGCATCGTGACCATTGCAATGACTGAGTGACTCAGGATTTGCGTTCGTGTAGAGTTACTACTATATATAATTACGCTATATTATAGTAAATATAGTATCGTATATACTTTTGCGTGATTATTGCTATATATATATATAATAGTACACTATTACTTTATCAGCTCGGTAGCTATATTATATATATATATTAGTAATAGCTTATATACTAATTTTAGTATAAGCTATATCCCTTTTTTCCATAAGCCAAGCGTATATACACTAGTATGAGCATTAGATGCGCTTCATACTAATATTAATATCTTATGTTATAATATGTCGTACTTTAAATGTTTCTCAAAAATGTTTCAATGAAATATTATAAAAAAATTTATTTTTCACATTATTGTGTAACATTTAGTTTATGTAAAGGATATTTTTTGCTTTGTTAGCACTAGATTAAAAACATAATTTTTGTCATAAAATGAATTTCTAATTTTTGAGTCGCAAAAATCTTATCATTAAAACAATGCCTACTTTTTTTAAAATCTGAAATTTTTATATTCCTATTTAAAAATTAATTTATGAAGCTATAATTAATATATAAATCATATATACGCGGCTATTGCAGAATATATTACTACATTTAGTGAAATAAATGGTTTTACTTTAAGTATTTGTAAGGTGTGGTCTCCCATTATACAATTTAATACCTGTTTTTTCTTTATTATTTAACTATCAGAACACTCTTAATGGTGTACTCAAATATGGCAAACGAGGCCAGTACTCATTACTCCCATACACAATTTATATGGGGATTACAAACCTTGGCATTTTAACTTCGGCACAAATTGATCACATTCAACAAAAAATAAATAATTTATTATTTATTTTAATAAGACTTATGTAACTTACACCAACAAGGTTTCTTTTAACATAAGAATAGGAGTTATGCTTTTTTTGTTTTAGAACATAAATAACAGAATACACAGTTTTCAACTGAATATATATCATCAGATCAAGAGTTTATAACAATAAATCACAATAAGCCTAAGCAATATTGCATCATCCGTTATTTGTCAAAACTGCAGAAAGTATGACTTAGTTTACCAACGAATATGTATCTGGCAAGGATATTTAATAAACCTATATAAAGGTTAATTTTTATTATTATGTTATAAATGTTGCAAATTTTTTTAGAAAAAATATTAATAATAAAAACATTCGAATAATATTAAAAATCCTATATATAGCATAAATATTTCTAAATTGTGATGATGCAAATATGATATCAACAAATATTTTGTAAAAGCGCAATTAGAGTCAAGGTATACAAGTCTAATTTGTAAAATCTGAACTTGAAAGCAGTACATCATCATGTAACGTTTAAACTGTTTGATCATCTTCACAGACAAAAAGAGAAACATATCCAATTATCATTATTAATAAATTAATTGGCATTTGACAAAGTTTACGTCAGAACAAGTAATAGCCAAATTCCAAGGGGAGATTACAGACACATTTTATCTATATTTGGTTATTGAGAAAATGCCTTATCGTATATCATTAATAAATAAGGTACTATCTTATACCTTCACTTTAATGGGTTTTTAAAGTTATGTTGTGTAATGTTTTGTTGTAAAATATAATTCTAAATGCAAATTTTAAATTCAATTTAGTTTTTTAGATCTTTTTATTAACTGAGAAGTCTTCTCTGCTTCATATCACAAAAAGTTATATTTGAAATATAATTCTCATACATATGAGTACGCAATGAAATAAAAAAAATCTTGCGAATATTTTGTTCAATAACTACTACCGTACTATTGCAGAATGTTTTGACCAGGTTTGATACATCGTAAAGTTGCATATTAATGTGGGACAATTTTATAAATAGTAATATTTCGATTTTCTTTTTTTAATTAAATTATTAGTTGCAAAATTTTAATTGTGTAAACTATTAGGCTCTTGTTTATTTATTATATATATATATATATATATTATATTAAATAAATTTAATATCTATATCAGTATTAACTTTATGTATAATATTAGAATGGTGAATGGTATATATATATTTAATTTATTATATATATAATATATATAATCTATATATTATAATAATTATATTATATATATATATTTATATTAATATTAAATATATATATATATACCTGGTATATTATATTATATATTAATATATATTATATATATATATATATATATATATATATTATATATTATTAATATATATATATAATATTTATATATTATATATATAATTATATATATATAGTATATATATAATATATACTATATATTAATATCAGGGTGACTAAAACAGAGTTAGAATTAGGGTAGGTAGTGCTCTACCTATCAATATTTGAGTCTTTTTGATAAAATACAATTAAATGTGATATATAGTTACACTAAAACTATAATTTACAATTTTATTTGAAATGAACAAAAGAAAAGTAAGAATTTATAAAACTAAATTAAATAAAAACAAGCTACATTTAGCAATAATAAATAACAATTTCAAAAAATAATTTCCTGTGGAAATTTTTTCTCAGTTTTAATACTTTAGTACAATCTGCAACTATCATATTACATACACGATCATATTTCATATAATAATATAATAGGGCCAGCCAAGAACATTATTACATTGCTGTACGAATGAAAAAATATGAGATCCACAGGAATGAAACTTTTCGTTCAGACGGTAAAACATATGTAGTGGACTTTGAATTATTTCAATAATTTGAGGATTAAGTATCTACCTTTTATTTCTCTCTCTCTCCTTGTATCATTAATATATTATTTGTAAATATATATTAATATATATATATTATTAATATTATTATCTTATATTTATATTATATATATTATTATTTTAATATATTAATTATATATATATAAATTTATATATATATATATATATATATATATATATATATATATATATATATAATATATAATATTATATATCACTTTCATTAGTCAATCATGATCATATATTCTGTAGACATTTGGTCGAATATATATAAATTATAGTATTGATGCAATGTGATTTGCCCTTTAGGCTCAAGCGCTATTAAAGAATTGTACAATTCGTCTACCAGTTGGTTCTTGATCTGAATATTGGATTCCAATAATTCACTTTTCTTATGGTATATGTCATGTTCAGACTGTGACTGTCCCATTTTACTATTTCAAAGTAAATACAACCATTTGTCATATGTCCAATGATTTATTTGTCAATTTCTGATCTTTCCAGTCTATACAAATTAAACAAAAAGCAATACAAGGATGCTCAGAATTTGCCATATCTATAGCTATCAAATATTAAAACACAACATAAACAACTACAACATTCTCTCTATTAAAATTATAATTTCATCCTCTTATGGAACTCTCACTATTTTCTAAGATTCTACAGGCACTCAGTATGCGGTTACTGCATTATAGAAATGTCCCATTTATAAAGAAAATATATACAATAAAATCTTTACAGAAATTTACACTATATTGTAACTAAATCGTTCGATCTGCAGAAGACACCATAAATTTCATCAACATTATATAACCAATATGGAATTATTTCAGTCAATCTTGCAATTATTGACATAGAAAGGAAACCGCTAGAAATTGATATCTAGCTAAAATATTATTCCATTAATTGAAAAGATTGAATAGAATATGAGACAACAAAGAACCCTGAGAAAAGCATTATTAACAGGGAAGGAAAAAGAAGTCTCACCCCTACCAACAGTCAATGTGGAACAATTTGAAAGAACACTAAACAAAAGAAGCAAAGAGAAGGAAGAAATGCAAAGGAGGAGAACTCAGAGAGCAAGGATACATGCATTGGATATTTTAAGTGCCACAACACAAGACTGACCTGACTCCCAATAGTCCTTAAGGACAAAAGATCATATCTTATTAGATGGGAAAGATTTCCAATAGATGTCGGGTGCCGAAAACCCTGATGGGAATTTAATCCCAGATGAGAATAGTTTCAAAGATTTCAGAAGAATACAAGTGAGAGCAATAGGGAAATAGTTAGAGGAATTAGAGCTGCTTCCTATCTTTGAAATAGCTTAGATATATGTGTGCTTCCAACACTATATAGTAAATTGCTAATATTGAGGCATAGGGTATAATTGAACTAGAGATGGTGCCAGCTCAGAAGCCATCCTCAAAATTCAGAAAGGTTTGCTATCCAGGCTGCTTTCCTTCCTAATTTTCATAGATTTCATGGGATGGTGTATCTGATCAAATGTAAACTGTAATCAAAGGTAGGGCATAGAATGTAAACTGTAATCAAAGGTAAGGCATAGATCACTTGAGAGTAGTAGGATTATTGGAATTGCACAGGGTTGAGCTAAATAAAAACAGGAGGAAAAGGATGATAGCCTTTTCACTCTGAGAATTAGCATCATCAGAATGGAAAAGAAGAATGAAGTTGTTGGAGATATTTTAGCAAGAGGCCCGAAAGATTTTTCAAGAGAACCAAGGAGGTTAGCGTACTTTGTGAATCCTTTTTGCTTATAGAATCTGTGCAATGATTCTGAGCTTAATGAAAATTAATGATATGAATAGGAGAATGGGAGTTTTTCCCACTCCTGATATACACTCTCTAACCTGAATGGTGTGAGATCAAGAAGGAATGAACCGGCAAATCCCTCCAACAATTACGCCCTCCCCCTCCTTTAACAGTTAGCCATTAATGACAAATAGTTTGCCTACAAGCAACACAAACTAGCAATTAACCTGACTAAAGTGCCATAAAATACGCCTAGGAAAAGATGGAGCTGTTGGAGATGGCATTAAAATTAAGAGATATAAGGGTTTGGTCAGATTTACCAATATGAGCAGATTGCACATTTATGAGGAAGGAGGACTAGCAATGAATGCTAAGTTACACATGTTTTAGAATTGGTTGGGATAATCCTTATTACCATTTCAAATCCAAAAAAAAAAAAAAAAAAAAAAAAATCCTATTCAGAAACAAGGTGTCTACCAGTCATGAACAATAAATGACGTCTTACCTTTCAAGCGACAGGTCAACTGAAGTGGTTCTGTCTTTAAGCGTTCTAGGAAACTTGAAAAATATATCGCTCGATTCAGCAGAAAAATTGTTTTAGTGACACTGAAAATCTAATATGACCAAAACTCTCGGTAATGACGTCTTACCTTTCAAGCGACAGGTCAACTGAAGTGGTTCTGTCTTTAAGCGTTCTAGGAAACTTGAAAAATATATCGCTCGATTCAGCAGAAAAATTGTTTTAGTGACACTGAAAATCTAATATGACCAAAACTCTCGGTAATGACGTCTTACCTTTCAAGCGACAGGTCAACTGAAGTGGTTCTGTCTTTAAGCGTTCTAGGAAACTTGAAAAATATATCGCTCGATTCAGCAGAAAAATTGTTTTATGAGACACTACATACAAAGTAAGAATATAACCTATATATTATCTAGTTACCTGTATTATGGCAATACAATAGAAAAGTGAATCACAACCAATCTATTTCTGGAATGGTTCCACCATTATTTCATTCCCAAAAGTAAAAAATGCTTCTGACAGATAGAAAGGGTTGGAATTTAAAATGACACTAATAACAGAAAATGCATCTGACACCCTGACTGATAAAGATGAAATGTTTTACTTTTTTTAACTGTCAATGCTACCTTAATGATTCAGTCTCTTGATCAGGGTACAGTTCAATGTATCAAGGCCAAATACACTCTCCTTGTCTGATTACATTCAAAGATTCATTAAAGCAAATCCTAATTTTGATAAAATGCAATGATAGATCACTCATTATATTGTAGTTGTAATATTTATAACAGCATCAACAGATAAAAACCTGAGTAACAAAATGCAGTTGAAATTATAAAGTGACATTGTGCATGACATTAAACACTTTGTGTGGGTTGTTGAAGAAGACATTTATATTGTAGAAGTTGGCAAAAAAACAACAAAAAAACATAACTATTAAAAAGTTTCAACAAATGAAATTAGAAATATATTTGAAGGCCATGTTAAAATAAATAATAAATAACAAAAACATTTTTAATAATAACTCAATGGTAAAGGAATAACGGACAGAAACGAGAAAAACTAGTAGGGGTACTAGATGTGGTACATTACAAGATGCTTTGAAAACAGTCACTTTCAGATAGTATAAAAATTACAGAGACTAATAGTCGGTATTAATCTTGAAATAGTAATTAAATATTAAAGTCACTCTATGTTCACGATCAAAAATTATTATATGACTTGGAAATCATTTTCCCATACAAATTAAATGAAGAAAATTGATTAACCGAGAGCCTTTTTGTAATTAAAAAGAAATGGAAAAAAATCTTCTTAAACACTGCAAATCTGCCATTATATAGCAGGTTGCCCATAGTAATGCCATTACATTATCCAAACCACTAACGAAAACCACTGAACATTCCTGAACGTAATCATATGGGATATGTTCGCCGCTTAACATTTATTTATTGTATCAAATTCTCACTTTTACTTTACAATACTCAACACAGATGTTACAATGTTCATGTTTTTTTATAATTTTTATTGTAAATTATAATTTTTATACTTGAGGATATTGATGATGAATATACTATCAATTACAGACTATTATTGAGAAAAGTAATATCACTGGTATATATAGATAATAATATTTATATAAATATATAGATCTATATTTGTTTAATAATATAGACAAATGGACAGTATAATTTATCATTAATATATATTTATATATATTAATATATTATATATAATTAATATTACGTTTATATAATATATACTATATATATATATTGCTATAATATTATATATATTATTTTAGTGATTTAATATTTTTTATATATACATATATATATATATATATTACTAATTATATTAATATATATATTTTTATTCGGGGATCGCTACCGATAGTAATCCCGGTATCGTATCGGTATTTAGTAGTATCGGCCATTTTGATGGTATCGGTAATCGTTATCGGTTAAAAATTTGGCCCGATTAACTTAACCCCGAATAAACTTTCTTTCTTTGTGTCTTAACTTTTTAGGGTGAAATTATGAGACATTTAATCAATATATTATTCTAGTTTTCCATATGTATAGCTAGTACCGGTATTATGTTTTTTTTTTTTTTCGTCGATTTCCTTTTTAACTTGAATTTTTAGCGTTTCCTCCAACTTTTGTCTTAGCGTAAATTTATCCTAGTCTGGAACAGGCCTATGTATTATAGTATTTATACAGATTATCTTCTTTTGTGTTACTGATCAAAGATAGTAAGATTTATTTTATTTTTTTTTTGTACCAATTTTGTAGAGAGCGTGTGAGTGGCGTGAGTGTTTTTTAAACTTTTCTGGATTATTTCATTACTGCAATATGCTTGTGTTTAATAGGTGTGTTATCGTTTAAATTTAGGTTTTTAGCGTGTACGAAAGAGTTCTTCCGTTATTTTCCTTTGGTGTGTGCGTCTATTTGGTTTCTGTCTAGGTCTTTTTTTTATTTTTTTTTATTTTTGTGTGAATTTGCGTGTTGCGTGTGCGGTTGGTAATTAATAGCAGATTTGGCACTAGGCGGTGGCTTCTTTGACTTACCAAACATCAATGGCTTAATGCATCTCTTAAGTCGCATCCATGGAACTACCTCTCTAACTCTAAACCTAATTTTTATTGCTCTTGTCTGAGAACCCAGATGACTAAGAAATTCATCGCTCAAGGCTCGGTTTAACTATAGTCCAAATATAACTATTTTATAATTATTCCGTTTGACAAGGTGTGGAGTAAATGTGCCATGTTAATATTATTATAATTATTTTCCTATAGCGTCTCGAGATCTCGACATCTCCTATACTTTTCGATGTCTGTGGCTTAAAATCTTCTTCGCTTCTACACTACAATATCC
This sequence comes from Trachelipus rathkii, assembly GCA_015478945.1. Lineage (NCBI taxonomy): Eukaryota > Metazoa > Arthropoda > Malacostraca > Isopoda > Trachelipodidae > Trachelipus > Trachelipus rathkii. The sequence continues at coordinate 10,972 of JABUQX010038482.1, forward strand.
TTAGCCTTCTGCTACTGTCCCTAAACAGAATATCATGCCTTTTTGATTACCTTTATCTTACTTCTCACGAGACTGGTATATCTTCTCTTCCATTCCAAATACTGAGGTCCTCTATTAGGGATTTCTATATGTACAAAGCGGCAAAACTGAAATTTGTGACCTGTCTCCTTTGATCTGATTTATGTTGAGGACAGCCGCAAATCATTCAGTATTTTCTCGACGATCTGGAGCAACTGAATTAAATTATACTACACACATGTGCGCGATCGGGCCCATATCCTTGAGCTTCCTGTCTTGAATCGACCCACACCTTGACCTTTGTTTCACCACTATCCTTCCTCTATAAATATCAACCACTTCGCTGCCTATTCGGTAAATTTTACTGACCAACAACCTTAATATCACATTTTAATTTTTATATTACAATTATCTAATTGAAGGTTATCTATTCCATCCTGCCCTATGCGGTTTCTGGCACTTTGATCGGGCCGATTGGGGGGCATTGCGTTGCTCTACGCTAACTATAATTGAAGTTGACTGATTTGACCCTTAATACGCTTCAGAATTCTGGGCCGATACCAAGTGGGGAACTGGTAATTGCTTAATGGGTATGTGTAGCATTGTTTCATTCCTCTTGTGACCACAAATCTTTCTCCTCAAAACCTCAATGTGTTCGATATCGGCTGTTCCTTGGTCCATTCAAGGCTAGAGACAATGCTTATTCGGAGTTTGGAAAATATTAATTCGTTCTCTATGCTATCACTTTCATGTCCAATTTTTCAATTCAGCTTAGAAAATCGTTGCATGGAACTCTCGACGTATAGTCAAAGTGCGGAACTCATTAAACGAAAATGCGCTGACCTCCTTGGTTCTCCTATTACTGACAAATCTCTCTGGCCTCTTTCCAAAAAACATCTCTACAACTTCTGTAAAATATTCCTTTCCTCCTCCATGATAAGGTTACTGATTCCTGTTGTTTAATTAACGAAGAAACTGACGATGTACGTAATCATCTCTTGGGCCTCTACTATCTTTCCTCTAATTCAAACCTGAATAACTCTTCTGGCATTTCCTCTTCCTCCTTCTTCTCCTCTCTGGTGTGTCTTATGCCTTTACCTGTCATTTTCATTTGGATCGAGGTTGGATGCACTGAGCTCCTGAAACTCTATGAAACGTTAGGAAGGTAAGTCGGGTGGACCCCGGATGGCACATTCCTTCCTACCGAATTTTGATGGGAGGGGTGTGCCTTCCGTAGCTGACTACCCATCCTGCCTCGTTCAAATACTATAATTCTCTATGTCCTCAAATACTGAGCACTTCCGTCAGTGTTGGAAGCGCTCAATATGTCCAACTATTCCGAAAAAATGATCTGCTCTGATCCTTTCTAACTACGCCCTATATGCATCTCACTTGTATTATTTCTAAAATCTTTGAAACCTTTTCTCAAACTCTCACTTCTTCTTAGATCATCTGGAATCTCTTTTCCCTTCTTTCTGTGATTACCAGTAAAACGGCTTTCGGTGCTCTAGAGATCTACTGCGTATATACTTTCCTATTAAACAATATTTATGGTTTTCCGCCCTAGGAACTACGGGAAGACCTTGTGTGATGGCGCTTGACATATCCATAAGCATTTGACCATGAATGCATACTCACTGCTCTCCAAGTTCCCCTTCTTTGGTTTCCTTCTTCTCTTTGCTACTTATGTCAGCTTTCTTTCAAATTCGCTCAATGTTGCTGTTGTTTGATGGTCCGACTTCTCTTTTTATTTTGTCAAATCAATGGTCAAACATAACTACTATAGAGTTTCCTACTTAATTCCTAGCTTTTATTAACAATGATCTTCTCACCTGCACATCTAACTCTATCCACTCATATGTCGATGACTTGTACCTTTTTCATTCTTCAATCAATATCAATTGATGCGGTTTAATTTACTTGAACTATCAATTGAATTTTTAAGCCTTACTTATAGAATTCCTTTCTCTGCTGACTGGTAGAATTCAGGCGTTGGGATCGTCTCAAGCTGTAAATTTAATTCTTTAAAAACCAACTTTCTACAAATCTCTAACTCTCTAAGAACTTTAAACTTTTCTATCTCTTTACGACGGTTCCCTCTCGTCTCTCCTGTTGAACATATAAACATCCTTGGCCTTGAACATATAAACAAAATTTTTGAAACACCTATCAAATCACAGTGTTTGCTAGGGCGGCCTCAAAGAACTGGGAGTTCTGTTTTAGGTGCGAGATCCTTTTTTTCCTCTTCTCGAGGTTTACTTCCACTAAATACCGATTTTCTTCATGCCGCCCTCTGTATGGAGTACTGCCGCGGAGAGAGTTTTGTTGTGGGGGTGCGTTGTGGGGGGTGGGCGCGTTGGTTCAATCGTGCTTTTGGAGTAGTCGTCGAGTCACAATACGCTCAAAGACTTATTAAACTGTCCTGTTACTTTCTAGTTTTCACTTGACCCCTCTTATAATTTGCATGCGCTATGGTAGTTAGCTTTAAAATCCTTTTTTAATAAGATACTGTACAGAGCAAGTAGCTGCGATTACGGAACTATCCACTCGCGTACCACCACCTTTTACGACGCCCTCGTTTAGTAGCACAAAGGGTGCTGTGTCGGCACACTGAGTTTTGTGGTTGATGTTCAGGTTGATTCGTACTCCAGACGGTTCGCTTGCGGTCCGTTCTTTTCTTTCCTGCCACCTATGTTCTGTGGAATTTCCTTCCATCTCCTGTGTTTCCTACTCAATTTAATTTCCCCTCACTTTAAAGCCTGTCTGTGGTCATCTACGTAATTTGCGTTAGACTGGATTTTGAGGCGTTCAAACACCCACTCCTTGAAATAGGGGTTCTGCCCGTGATCGCGTCGGTGACAACTGTAAAAAAAAAAAATAAATAAAAGGTTCTAATAAGGAAACTCCTTAAGCTAGCTGAAACCACCACAAGAATGGAATCTCCGGACGGTGAACCACTTCTATAATGCATTAAAATAGCATAACCGAGGAGCTTGCCTCGCTTGAACACAAAAAAAAAAAAAAAAAAAGAGACACGAAGAAGTGGAACCGCCTTATCTGCAACCCCCCCTAGAAACAGCACTGATAGTGACGACTGACGTTTCAAGCAAATAAACCTCTGAAGATGAAGAGGATATGTTAGACTTGAATAAGTTCATGGCCGAAATTGCATTGACATCTCATTCACCTTCAAGGAATTCACACCAAGGAACTTCATCGAAAAAAACTGCAGAGACAGTCATCAAGGAGCAAAGATAATTCAAATTTGCCAGTCTGTGAAAGAGGAAAGATTGGGTGCTCTACGAAAAACCATGAATGCCTGCCTACAGAAAGAATCCTTTCATGCGGTGGCATGAAAATGGGCAAGGTTTTCATTATAATCAGTTGCTTGCAGGCAAATAATTATCACACCTCCTTCATCAGTCGATGAGACGAGCGTATTTATAGTGTAGGTCGTCAATGTAAACCCAGCAAAAAGGAACAGTCTCTCGCCAAGATACTAATGAAAGCTTAATGTTTTTGCACCACAATTTGTAAATTTTTGAATTTGAGTATTGAAATGATATCTATCTAAAGGAGTATTTTATTATGTCATGTTTGAGTAATTAGCGTTTTTTTATTTTAAACTTTTCGGCTGATTAATTGAGGTCTCTTCTTTCTTATTTTATCTTTATATTGTAGCTAGTAAAAGAATCTTCTTGTAAATTGTAATCATGTTAAAACATAAAAGCCTAGTAGCTAAACTTTGTTAATACTTACTTGAAAAATGGGAAAGGAATATTTTTTTAAATAAAACAATATAAAAAGTTATTAATATTATATTTGCAGTTATGTATTCCTTAAAGGTACTATTTTAATTTATAAAATAAATATACTTGCTCACAACAAATATGAAATAATAAATGTACAACAGTTGTTTTTACAGGGAATGCAATCTTGATTTGCCTATGCAGTGCAACAAAATGTTCTATTTATTACTTGTACTTTCTTATATTAAATTAAAGTATCGGTATCCGGTATCGGTATCCGGCACCTAAAAATAGGTATCGGTTCGGCCTCTTTTTCTGGTATCGTACATCCCTAAATATATATATAATATATATATATACTATATATATATATATAAAAATATTATATTATATATACTATATAATATATATAATACTATATATATATATAATATATATATATAATACGTAATATATATAATAATATATATATATATATATATATATATAATATATATATATTATATATACTATATATAGCGTCGGCGGGGTGACGTGGATCCACTTTAGGTATAACTTGGTCTCCCGAATCTCTTTTCCCTAATTCACTTTTTGAAATTTTTTTTTTTGTAAAATCACAGGATATATAGGAATAAGCACATCAAAAAAATAATAATGTAAATTCTAATAATAAAGTTTTATTTCCTCCAACAGCTGACAGCCTACCGTGGAGGGGTGAGCGGACCCACCATTGAGGGTGACTCGGACCATCTTTTAAATTAGTTCTTTGCTATGTTCTATTTTATATTTTAATTTTTACTTAATATATATAATTATTTTATATATTAAAAATTCTTTATATAAGTATAAATGCAATAAATTGAATAAATAAAATACAATGTTTAAATAACGGTGGTCCGATTCACCCTCTCCGCCCAAAAATTTGACAATTTTTTGAAATTGTTTTTTTAATAAAATTTCAATTTTTTAAAAAAAATTGTTTCAACTTAATTATCTAAAATTTTTGCTTTATAAAATATACTGTGAAATATAAACTACTATATTAATACGAAAAACGATGGTGGTCCGAGCCACCCCCCCATCTTTTACGGCGGGGTGAATCAGACAAGTTAGGCCCGTTTTTTTTGCCAACTAATACTGCTTGGATCAAAATTTACTTTGCCAGTTTAAAGCCTAACATAACTCGATGTGTATCCACTGAAAAATAATTAAATATCGATCCACAATTTTTCATTTTAATAACGAAAGTAAAAAAACTTCAAACATTTTCCAAAAATAGAAGAGTGTTTATTGTAGGAATTTTGTACCTTGATACTAATTTCCTAACAATTAATTTAAAAATATTATTAAAAACTTTTCAAAGCGTAAATATATCTAAATAAAACTTGTAGTAACTAAGGTGTGGCAATTTATGAAGGGACGAATAAAAAAATTTTTTTTTTTAATTCCTGTTTTATTCTTATTTATGTGAGTGACCGAATCACCCCTCCTAACGAGGACGGCAGTGGTTCACCCCGCCCGGAACGACTTTATATACTATAGTAATATTACTGTACCTTAGATGAATGGAGTAGCTAATATATCAGAGATTATTTGGGATATATAATTAATATATATATATATATATATATATAATATATATATATATATATATATATCATATATGGAAATAGCTGTAGACGAGTCGGTATCATTTTGAACCAAAAATTTTCTCTTAGTACCTAAAATATTGCATTTTCTAAAGAAACATTAAGTTTTTTTAATGAAAAATTCTTTAAGTTTGAGGTCAATGCTTCTTGTAATTATCCGCAAAGCTGCCACTAAATAAATTTTTATTAAAAACCTAAACTTAACTTAACTTTTTCTGAACTTATTATTATTTCTTGAAACTATGAAATTTTTGGTCTCAAAATGTGTGGTTCGCTGTCTAAGTATTCCCATATCATATATTATTATATATATATATATATATATCTATTATATATTAATAAATATATATATAGAGTATTAGTATTATTTTTTATATATATATATTATCAGAGTAAAATTATTTAGATGTATATATTTATATAATAGTTTATTATTGGTTAAAGCTATCGGAGTAACGAAAATTAGAACTGACATTTCCCATAAGTTAAACATTTTGTCCTCACATTTCTTCAAAGATATTAATGGGTAAGGAATTTGTTCAAATTTTACTCCAAATAAAGTACCAATGCCATATTTGAGTTATCTTGAAACCAATAATTTTTTGTCCTTTCTTTTCATTATTTGTGAATATTGTAACTATAGTAATTGATGGTAACTATAGTTACTAGGATGGTACTTACTATTTTCAACTGTTTCAGTTGTAAGAAAATTAGATTTTTTTTTTTAGGAAATAGTTTATGTCTGGGTACAGTGTTAATATACTTTGTTGATCAATTCTTATGGCGCAGGACTATGCCCTTTTGTTTTAAGGATACAAGTAGGATTGATCATGGAAAGTTTTTTTTTTTTTTATTTTTAATAGATTAATATTCTGTATTACGGCAACACAGGTTTTCAGAAGTTTGGTAAGAATATAGGAAAGAAGGAAGATGGATTCGCATGAATGGCGATCTATAGTGGTTAAGCTATTTGGGATTACATCATATAATGACACTTATAGATATAATTTTTAGGATAGTTATATTATCTTTATAAATATTCTGAATATTATATATAGTAAAAATAAAGGATATATATATAAATATATATATATATAATTAAATTTTAGAGCT
>JABUQX010038482.1:22500-30000 GCA_015478945.1 Trachelipus rathkii
AAGGATACCCCACGGGTAAACAACAAAGATGGACAGAGTCGGGGTTTCTCGGCCTACCGGGGGACGACGGGGGGACTTCGTCCCCCTCTGTCCCTCCGTCGGCTCGAACCCCCTAAAAAGGAAATAAAAAGAAAAAATAACATTTTCTCCAGAGCAAATAAAAAAAACACTATTTGGTAACTCTTGCTCTCGTATTACTGCAGGAATGGAAGGTTGATGAGAGCGTAACGCGTTGCAGACCTTAGAATTATACTAATATTTAAACGTGTTATTAATAAATATTAAATAAAATATTTTTTTTTTTTTAAAGTTTCATCGATGAAATTGCTTGCTTAAATCAAAAGTTATGTTATTTTCGGGATGCTGGCTTAGTTTTAAAGTTAATCGATGTGGCTCTTCCGGGATGCTGGCCATATCGATAATTATAAAAATAATAATATCAATAAAAATATGTTATATATATATATATAATATTTATGTATTTCTTATAATATATATTATATATATATATATATATATATATATATATATATATATATATATATATATACACAGAGTGTCTCACGAGTTATGTTACAGCGGTGTATCACCGTACGGGATGTTTAAGTATGAAAATGTGTAGGAATATAAGTTCGATTATTTAATTCATTAAGGAGGATGGGATATGTTACGTTGGTGTCTGCGCACGCGCAATACGAAAACCGCGCACAAACATGCGAATGTCGAATGGGATATATTTTTTATGGCTTCTGTGAAATGCACATAAAAAATGAGGTGGGCTCTTCCTCTCGACATTATTTGATACGGTTGTTCGTTTTCACGCAATGTACCCATAAACAACTAGACGTCATCCGTAGACATCATGTGCCTACAAAAGCCGAAATGTGTCAATATGAAATAATTAGGTTAAATACAATAGGCATATCCAATAGTATTTAAAAATATCGATACAGCTAACAAAGGAATTAAATTAAAATACTTAATGCATACCCTTTTAGATTACATTGATATGTACTATGTAGCCTAATAAATACGGCCATGTGAATGTGTACAACCAACTAACAGCTATCATATGGAGGTTATGTCATAACCTACAAATTATGCGTAATAAAGTGTAGTGAAACGTATAACTTCAGAGTGGTTTGTTTAGTCAGAGCCATACATTTGGAACATGCCACGTGACCAGTATACGCAGGACGAAAAGCGTGACATGTTGGAGGTGTACATTACGCAAAACAGGAATGCTCGCAGAGCTGCTGCAGAATATGGACAACGTTTATCACAATCGGACGACCGCCGAGCAACATGGCATTCCATAGATTTTTACAGATGGTTTCAAGGTACAGGGTCGATAGTTTAGCTCCCTCATCACATACGGGAGGGGGGGGGTCGTGTCCGTACATTCGACGTCAAACTGGACGTTTTGCTATTACACCCCATGAAAAATCCAACGTCCTCATTTACGTCAGGCTAGTTCGGTCTTGGCAATATCGAAGGAAACATACGACGGATTCTGGTTGCATTAACATGTTATCCATAAAGGCCACACATTGTTGCATTTTTTTGCCATCGTGGAACAAAAAAAAGGCGGCTGGGATTCCTGGCTCTCATTGATTGCCTTCTAAGGATGTACCGGACTTATTGGAAAACATCTTATGGACCGATGAATCTCGCTTTACCAATAACGGTATGTATACACAGGTGGAACTTCAGACACTTGGCGAAACAAACCCCATACAAATTCACTAGCATCACAGGTCTCATACCAGGTCAAGCGTTTGTGTTGGTTAATACTCAATAGTAGGATTATCGGGCCTTAATTCTTTGAGGGAAATTTGACAGGACAGCGTTACCTCCATTTCCTGCAGACCGTCCTTGTTGACCTACTGAGTGATATACCTTTAAGAACACAACGAAGAATATATTACTAACATTATGGGTGCCCAGCACATAATGCAGCTATAGTGACGACCTACCTCGACAAAACCTTTCCGGGAAGATGGATCTGGAAAAGATCTGGCGCATTTCCATGGCCTGCGCGTCCCCGAACTTAAACACCACTGGACTACTTTTGTGGGCGGTATCTCAAACAATACCGTGTACGCTGGTTTAATGACCCAGTAACTGCGCTCGATGAATCTTCGCGCGTCGAATAACCAACCAAATGTAAGGGCAATGAAACCTGGCCCAGAGGGCTGAGGCCTCGTATCACGTGGAGGGAGGAGTCTTCAACAACCATTGTAAATACTGTTGTACTAGTTGAAACGACCTGACGTTTCTTCTCCTTCTGCATGCTGTGGATAAGATTCATAGGTGTAAATTTGTTATGATACTATTAAAACGTTATTACATTACATGTATCGATATTATGAGCTGTCTTGAATACCATTGTTTTCTTCAACATCTTTTCACATTCACGTTTAAAACTATTGTTGGTAACATTGACGCGTTATGGGTACATTGCGTGGAAACGAACAACCGTATCAAAAAATGTCAAGAGGAAGAGCCCACCTCATTTTTTATGTGCATTTCACAGAAGCCATAAAAAATATATCATCCCATTCGACATTCGCATGTTTGTGCGCGGTTTTCGTATTGCGCGTGCGCAGACACCAACGTAACATATCCCATCCTTCTTAATGAATTAAATAATCGAACTTATATTCTTACACATTTTCATACTTAAACATCCCGTACGGTGATACACCGCTGTAACATAACTCGTGAGACACCCTATATATATATATATATATATATATATATATATATATATATATATATATATATAATATATATATATAACATATCTATATATATATATATATATATATATATATATATATAATATATATCCCATATATAATTTTTGTTTGACCAAAGTTAATAAAATATTAGTATCAAATCCCTAAGATTTTTTTGAAATTTTTACGATTTTTCATTTTCTATTTTTTTTTTCATATACGATTCTATATGACTCTTTTAACAGTAAATACATAGTACTATGTAGACTATATATATACTATCGATTATATTGATTTTTGAAACTTACAATTTTTTCAGAAAAATGGTGGTCCTGTGCTATACTTAAACCATATACGCGGTATATATATGACTGCCGGATATCCGACCGGATATCCGGCCGGATATCCGGTATCCGGTTTTAACTTCCAGCCGGATATCCGGTATCCGGCTATCCGGCTAATTCACTATCCGGCCCATCCCTAGTCTAAAGTTCTACCTGTTATATATATATTTAATTATAATATATATATATATATATATATATATATATATATATATAATATATATATATATATAATAATATATAATATATTTATATATTATATATATTATATATAAATATATATATATATATATATTATATATATATATATATATATATATTATTAGAAATATTTTATTCCTGTATATAGAGACAGTAAGAAGCCACATGGGCTTATCGAGACTGTCCCAGTCAAACTCCCCAGTCAACCCACTACCCAAACATGTTCATGCAAATCCACAAAGCACCCTAGGGCTTGTCAATTTTGTTGTAACTACAAATCCACCAATTTGCTTAGTCAAGAACTAAATGATATATATAACTATGATACCCAAACCAATCCACATGCATTAATAACTAAGTTATGGTCACACATGCCATCTAACAATAACTGACTACTATAACTAAAACCCGCCAATTTGGGCTTCGTCCAATATATTTATGATACCCAACCCAATCCATGAACGAAATCTAACCGTTTCTTAAATGCTGCAATCGAGTCACACTCAACCACCTCTGGCAGACTATTCCAAAATTTAACAACCCTATTTCTGAATGCATGCTTTGTTATATCAAGATGGCATGCTTTCTTCTTAATTTTCTCATTATGCCCCCTGGTCACCTGTCCATGTTCTACTATGAAAAATTTATTGGTCTCTGTATTATCAATAGATGTAAATATTTTGTAGACTTGTATCATGCCCCCTCTGAGAAATCGCTTCTACAGAAAACATTCCAAACTCCTTCAGCCTCTCCTCATAGCTTACCCTCAAACAGAAATCAAATCCTTGTTTGCTCTACGTTGCACTCTCTCTAGCATATCTAAGTCTTTCTTTAAATAAGGGGCCCAAACTTGTGCACAAAACTCTATTACTGGCCTAACATAGCTATTATACAGTTTACTTATTACTTCCTTGCTCTTGTAAACAACATTGCGATTTATTATGCCCAGCATCCTATTAGCTTTATTTCTAGCTTCCAAACACTGATTAGCTACTTTCAAATTACTGCTTATCAATCACACCTAATCTTCTTTCTTGGTTCACAGACTCAAGCCAATCCCCATTCATATCGTAGTTCAAAACCTTTATTAACATAGCCTAGGCCCAAGAACGCTTAAGACATGTTGCCAATTAAAATTCATTTGCCAGCTTATTCTGCCCACCCAAGAAGTTTATCAAGATCATTTTGAATCTTTATGCATCCTTCACTATTCCTAACTGAGGTGGCCACTTTAGTATCATCTGCAAACTTAGAAACCTTGCATTTAAGTCCCTGGTCTAAATCATTTATATATATGAGGAACAATAGTGGCCCCAGCACTGAACCCTGTGGGACACCACTCTTCACTATTTCCCATGATGATTTATTCCCATTTAGTTGTACACACTGTTTTCTATTTCGCAACCACTGTTTTATCCAACCATGAACCACTCCTCCTATACCACATATGCAATAACCTTTTCATCAGCCTTATGTGGGGAACTTTATCAAAAGCTTTACTAAAGTCTAATATACAATATCTAACTGGATCTCCTCGTCTATGCAGTCAGTAATGTATTCCATAAATTCTAAAAAGTTTTGTCTGACATGACCTACCATATATATATATAAATATATATATATATTATATATATATAATATATATATATATATATATATATAATAAATACAAATATATATATATATTATATAGATTATAGAAAATATATATAATATAAATATTTATTTTATTTTAAATATATATATATATATATATATATTACATATTATATAATATATATATTATATATAAATTTAATTATTATATAACCTATATATATATATTAATTGTGTATATAATGTGTATATATATGGTATATATTATATATATATATCAGATTGTGTATAATATTATCATATATTATATATATATATATATATATTATATATATATATATATATATATATTATGTATTACTATATATATATATCAGCTATTATATATATATATATATATATATATATATATTAATATATATATATATATATATATACTAATATATATAATATATAATATATATTATATATATAGTATATATATATATATATATAATATAATATATATATATATATATATATATATATATATATATAATATATATATAATATATATATAAATAATATATATATATATATATATATATATATATATCTTAGGGATGTGCCGAATATTCGGTAAGTATTCGGTATTCGGCCTATTCGGCCAAAATACCGAATATTCGGTATTCGGCTTTTTGCCGAACTATTCGGGCCGAATATTGAGCTTTATAAACAATAAATTACGTCAACATAAGGGAAAGTTATTTCAATTAAAATTGAAATTTTAGAAACTTATTTTCCAAAAAAATAAAAATATAGTCAAATTTTGTAGCCAATATGGCGAAAATCTTGGTCATTTGTCAGATCCTATAAGGGCCTTTGACATTTTTCAATATTCTAAAAAATAGAATTTATTTAGTGATACGGGATAATGGACCAAACATGGTAGCTGGTATAAGGGAGAGTGGCTTGCTATCTAAATTCACTGTTTTATTCAACATTTAACGAACAATGAAGGGCACCAACCATATTATATCGACGTCTGTCAACGAAAATTCTAGCTAACTTGCCAGAAGCATATCCTCTCATTACACCATTCAGCACATGCGCAGCCTGCAAAGCTTAAACTTTACAGCATGAGCTGAATGTCACAAGATAAATTAATTCAAGAATTTACTACACGCTGCAACAGAACTTATGATATGCTTAAAAAATTGTGAACAAAAAATTCCCCTATCCATATACGCTGCTGAATATGCAATCAGAAAATGTTGACTGATTTTCAGTGGCAGAAAATTAATTCCATTAACTCTACCCAATCTTAAACAACACTTAAACCAAGTCTTAAACGTGAAGTAACAGTCGCCCAAGTGATCCCTTCCATTTTAGCAATAAATCTATTTTTAAATAAGGCAATTTAAAAGCAAAAGTCTTCAGTGGATAATTACACTCGTCTGAGAGCTTTTAAAGAAATCAGTAGCCAAAAAGACTTTTCTAAGTTTTCTGTGTGATAATCTTTGTTGTGTAGCTACTTTCTTAGATCTGCGATTCAAGCTAATTTTTCAACATGAATCAGATGAATCAGTAAAAAATATGGTCGTTGAGGCATGGAAAGAAATGCATGAAAATTTAGCTCCTGATTCTTCTGTTCTGACGATGATTCACGTAGTGGGGAAAGTGAAGCTGAAGGTTCCATTTTCACTTCTTTAATGGATTGTTTTAAAGAAATTGTGGCATCAAAATCGTCATACAGAATAGAAAGTGAGAGTGAAAAAAGAAAGTCCCATTCTTCTGACGATGTGATTATTGTACATAAAGTAAAAGGCTACATACGGAATTACATCAAGAAATAAACAAATATATAAGTTTGCCTACCTTGACCAGTGAAGACAATGATATTCCCTTCAATTGGTGGAAAAACACTGGAAATAGTTTTATGAATTTGAAAAAACAAGCAATAAAATACCTTTCAGCTCCACCGTCATCAGTCGAAAGTGAAAGAATATTTAGAACAGGAGGAAATATTAATGAAGCCACAAGAAATAGGTTATCCCCTGAAAATGGAGAACTGCTAATGTTCTGTCATTTTAACCTTAGAGCTTATTCAAATGAAGTTTAGTTTAATATCTTTAACTACGAAACTTTTCAATTTTCATTTAATTATTTTTAATATGTGAATGGTTTGCTACTATAGGTAAGAAATAGTTATTTACTTTTTGTTTTATTACTTTGTATATAACACTGGTAAACATGAAATTTCTTGGACGGGGTTTTGCAATTGATTATTGATGTGCTGATTCCAAAAATGTAATCGGGTTTTTGCATATCACATCGCATTTGTGAGATATTGTGTGTAACACGGATTTGTAAAATTTTATGATTTTTACCTTTTTCAAGAGGGTCTTTCTATCACAAATATTTTAATATATATATATATATATATATATATACTATATATATATATACTATAATATATTAATATATATATATATATATATATATATATATATACATATATAATATATATATATATATATATATATATATATATATATATATATATATATATATATATATATATATATATATATATATATATATATATAATATATATATAATATATTATTATATATATA
>JABUQX010038483.1:0-2500 GCA_015478945.1 Trachelipus rathkii
CACACGAGAGATTTCAAGAACTTAATTCAAAACAAATGTATACTTTTTATGTCCTCCGCAGAGAGAGAGAGAGGAAGATGAGAGAGGAGGAAGAGAGAAGAGTTGCAGAGAGAGAGAGAGAGAGAAAGAGCAGAGAGAGAGAAGAGAGAGAGATGAGAGAGAGAGAGAGACGGCAGTTTTTTATTTGATCAGAGGAATATGAGAGTGAGAGAGAGACGATACGCCATAAACCGCTCGCAAATTTATAGGTTATAACCATATACTTTTACCAAATACCATTTATATTACATAAATTAAGATATAAAATATGGAATAAAATTCTATAAGAATATATCATTACAACTAGAATTTTAAATTATTCATACACATATTACAATGAAAAATCACAATATAAAGACCTTTAAAACAAAAACTGCATTTTGCTTCGAAAAATGACTAAAAAAGCTAACTCGAATATCCGAATCTTGGGATTCCGTTTTCTCGTGTTTTTACAGAAAAGCAAATCTAGTGGTAACTCGAAGTATATTTATAAGCATTATTGTAAAGAGTTTAATCTAAACCTACATGTATTTAAGAACAATTTATTCGACAATACTTATATTGTGAGCATTATATGTCCATATCGCCCCCTAAAAAGTGAGCGTGTTTATTACACGAAATTAATGTAAATCAGCGAATATATTTTAAATTAATCTTTAAAAGTGATAATAGGATTAGTAAATTCTTCGAGTAAGTGAAAGTGGTTTATTCATTGAAAGCGAATCAATACAATCTGATTGAGGGAATCCATTTTACGAAGGTGAACTTAAGCCATCCGGTTGCTGAACATTGCTGCGACAGATCGAAATTACCAACCGCGTTTGAGGGAAACTCGTGTCAAGAAGACATGAAGCTTCAATGTTGATCTCTCTTCTGAAAGAAAAGTATGAAGTCACGCAAGAAGAATAACGAGGCTTGAATGGAGATAAATGTAAATCAGTGTGTGGACTGAGATCCTCCATTTTAATTAGATATCACTATTTGTGAATTGAATTCCTTCTCCATTCTTCCAAGTAACCAATATGTATTTATGTCAGCACGTGGATATGTGGTCCATCATTGTATTGTATCGTACTAACAATATATACTGTCCGCGCCGCGGCGATAGCTGGCGTCGGGCGGGGTCGCCCAGTGTACAGTTACCAGAGCGATTCGTGACGTCTGATTTACGAGGGCGAAACACTTACTGTAGTATGAGCTATCACCCGCGAACCCGTGCTCGGGGGGACTGACAAGTGGATTGTCGGCAGCAGCGATCTAGGGCGGAGCGTTCTATACCGACTATACAGCATATGTGCGAATATGACTTAAACTAGCGCCCTGGGCTCGCGGATTCGCTGCCGGCCTGACCCACATCGAGGAACAATCTAACATTTTTCAAGTCTATCCCAGTCCATACATAGTAGCGCTGTTTTCTTGTGCCAGTTGATTCTTAGAATAATAAATGAATGAGATCCTTCCGTGATAAGCGTGGTTAGCTATCATATTGTCGACGAAAAAAAAAGTCTGGTAAACTTAGGCTTGTAGGCCGGACTATTAACTCGGTGATGAGTTCGGTCTCCACCGATCTTGCGGGTGTTAGTTGAATGTTTCTTCGCTCATTGCGACATCTCTTAAAATTCGGTATTTCACGTCGACGGAAATAGCATGGTTAAACTGAGGCCTGGAGGTCTGGGATTAACTGGTATTAGCACCTGTTCCCGTCTTCGACTAGTCTGCATATTGCTTGCATGATTTTCATTAGTTTGATTTATTCTGAAATTAATATGACGCGACTACGAATCAGCCAGTTACACTGAGGCTGGTAAAGCTGGGGTCATAACAGGGTGATCTGATGATCCGCGGCTCTATCACCTGGTCCTGCACTGATGCTTTGAATCTCTTATTTGATGTGTCTTTCTGCTGGAACTGCTGCGGTTGCTCTGCTTCCTTTCCGCAGGGAAGACCAGGTTTGTAGGAGAAGTAATTCGTCGGCATCCTCCTTCTTCTTGAATCTTCATTTTTCTGTGACGAACTTCTTCTTCTGGGTTCTTAGAGCTCAAAAGGCATTTTTGAGAAGGGTGTTTTTGAAGGCCGATGGTTATTCTCTGGCCTCTCTGATAAGGGATGAAGGTTTTTTTTTAAGACATCTCTCAGAGGTTTACGCGACTGCTGGGCTTCACCATTTTGTAGTAGTGGCAAGATGCCAATTCTGTAGGCAGGAAGTGTTAGTGTTATGCGTTCTTCTTCCTCTCCTCGGCACCGGCAGGTCTAGTTCGGTGTATTAGACGGACTTAAGTTATCTCTTCTGCTGTTCCTCCACTGCAGACAGGTAGCAGTAGAATGGTTAATCTCTTTCAAAGCTATAAAAATTAATATCATATTTATCATTTATTTACATAAATTAATCATTTTGATGTCAAATTCCCCCTATTTACCTCCGTCCTTCCTCTCACTCATTTCCCTGACTGGAACGCTTACA
>JABUQX010038483.1:7500-18247 GCA_015478945.1 Trachelipus rathkii
TGAAAATTTCATTATTAGATTATGAAATTTAAATTATCTCTTCTTTATCTAAATTTTAATTTTATATTTTATTCCTTTCACTACATAAATAGTAGAATTGAACGGAAAGATAGATTGCATGTGCTAAATGATAGGATCGTAAAAGAATAACTTCTGGAAATTTATCATATATTCCCTAACCACATTCTCACTAATGTTACTTTGGTACACGATACTGTGGATGACATTTTTGCATCTATTCCTTCCAACATTAATCCACATAATATTCTTGATTTCCTCAACACTATTAACCCTAACATTAAATTCACTATTGAAACTTCTAAAATAATTTCCTACCATTCCTTGATGTTCTTATAACCTGGTCCAATAATCTCTCTACCCTCCGATTCTCGGTTTACCGCAAATTTGCTGATAACCCGCGTTCCATACATTGGTTTTCATTCCATTCAACCAACACAAAAATAGGAACACTTTCTTCCCTATTTCTCAGAGATATAACGATATTCTGAGTCTCTTTTCTACAAAGTAGAAAAGAATTTTTCCACTGCATTATAGTTCTAAAATACTTTAAATCCTCATTCCTGTACAACGTGGCCTTAAATCATATAAAACAAAAAAATCTTTTATCAAACCCTCACTATTAAATCCGCTCAAATTACAACGCTTTCTTAAACATACCTAACATTCCTCTTAAAAAGATAATACACATTTTACGTTCTAGATTATTAATAACAAATCCTCTTCAGGAAATTTACCCCCTAAAGCTATTCTTAGACCCAACATAAATCGACCCATAACATACCCAAATGTGTTTTTAATAAAATACCTTTCTTCATTGTAACTTCTTCAACTGCACGGAAGAAAAACATGACTTTCTAAAAGTAGAATCTGTACCAACACAAACATGAACTTACCACTGACAATCGAAATTCTGCCCTCACATTACAATCGTGGCCACCATATAACCATACTAATTGACATACAATATGACGCCCTCTCATACATTCAAAAAGATTTACACGACAAGAAAATTTACTCGATCTACTGACATCCTTAACCCAATATTAATAGACAAAAAGGTGAAATCAATAATCAATCCCACTCTAAATAACATTTTGGAGCTCCACTAATTTCTATAAAAATCTTAACTCTTTGTTACAAATTGATAATCCATGTTTGAGCAATTGGAATTGCTTGTAACCCCTGCGAGTGGCGCCTCTTCATTGATAGCTCATCGAAGAGTCTCAAAGCTGTGCTACTTCATAAAGGGAAAATGTATCCATCCCAATCCTTGGCTCACCTGGTGCAGCTCAAAGATGTGCCTTGAAATATGAAGAACACAATTGGGAAGTAATCAGAGATTTCAAAACGATGGCTTTCCTGATGGGTCTCCAAGGCGGTTTTACCAAGTTTCCATGTTATCTTTGTCACTGGGACAGCAGGGCCTCCGCAGAACACTACCAAAGGCGGGATTGGTCAGTGGTCACAGCAGACTGAGTTCAGTGTAAGGAGGAACAAATCCAAATGGGAGCCTCTGTTAGATTCCCAGAAAGTATTATTTCCACACTACACATAAAACTAGGCCTCATAAAACAGTTTGTCACTGCTCAAGATAATAAGATAATGAGTCTTCAGCCTTCAGCCTTCAGTCTTCATCTACCTGCAAGGCTTTTTTCCTAGGCTGTGTGAGGACAAAGGTCAAAGCCGGTGTCTTTGTCAACCTCAAATAAGAAAAGATCATAGAGTGCAATGAATTCCAGAAGAAGCTGACTAGGACAGAAAAAGCAGCTTGGAACAGCTTTGTTGCAGTGGTTCATGGCTTCCTTGAGAACCACAAGGCCGAAAACTATGAGGAGCTTGTTGAGATATTCAAGAACTACGTCAAAATGGGCTTCGGGATGTTCTTCAGAGTCATATCCTTGATGCTCATCCTTGCTCTATATTTAAGTGAACATGGGGCGTAATAATAGGTGCATGGCACAGCACAACTTTCAGTTGATGGAACTTTGAATCGTCGCTAAGTCCCTAGATCATATAACGAAAACATGATTGGGATGACTATATTTGGGTGTTGATCGTGAAAAGCACTTACGTATAAGCGTAAAATCCAAAAACTTGCTTGCTTCTAAATATTTTGCGGCTCTGTTGTATATGAATGAACATAAACTAAATGCTACTTTAGTTATATGTCGTTTTTTCACTACTATATACCGAGAATGATTAGAATTTACCAACCAATCCAAAAGAACAGAATTGGTAATTTGTAATATTACCTGTGCACAAAATCCAAAGTTTGAAAGGAAATATACCGCCCATTATTTGATGTTAAAACAACCTACTTCGTATGACGAATTGATTCAATGCACTTATGCACTAGTCTGTTGGTGAGGATGGACATTCTACCCGTAAATTTTAAAATCACATGCTTCTAAGTCATATCTGGTACGCACGACCCAGCCTCGATGTACAGTTATTGAAGACTAACAAGTAGGACAAGTTGTGAGGACTTTCAGTAGCTTCTCTTGTTGCCAACTCTGAAAAAAGTAAGAAAACCCACTCCCAATCTATGCATCGCATTTAATATGACATTCAAATATTTATATACTATATTATATAATTATATATATATATATATATAATATATTATATATTATATATATATATATTATATAAATATATATTATATATATATAAGTATTATATATATATATATAATTATATTAAAGGTGTTAGGCAACTGTGTGTGGCATATTTGTAATGTATGAGTGAGTATATGTTTCTTGTTGAAAAGCTCGAAAGGCAAATCATTTTTAAAACTGAAAGGTTAAATCATAAGCCTGAAATACATCTGCAAATGCTAGATGTTAAAATCAACATGAATTTCGGAGCTTCCTCGTTCTACATTCATATTTCTCAATGAAATATGAGCAAGTACAGATTACACATGTACACTTTTACATGTGTATTCATGTTCATGTATGGAAAACACAGACACACGGGTGTGTAAAGGTTTATGGCCACGGCATTTTAAAGTGCGGAAGAATGGTCATATTTAAGTCTCTTTTGACAGCAAATAATTGCATTATAATTTAAGCGGGGCATAAATTCTAGGCCGAAAGTGTGCGAGGAAAGCTTCAAATATTTAGTTTCCATATTTTTTTTTTCTTCTTCTTCTTCTTCTTTTTAAAACACTTGGGCTTTTTCTCAC
This sequence comes from Trachelipus rathkii, assembly GCA_015478945.1. NCBI lineage: Eukaryota > Metazoa > Arthropoda > Malacostraca > Isopoda > Trachelipodidae > Trachelipus > Trachelipus rathkii. Next base: position 10,709 of record JABUQX010038483.1, read on the forward strand.
ATCTTTTTTTTCAGTGTTTTTATTGTTTTAACTTTGTCTTAAAGTGACGAATTCATTTTTTTATTTTATTTTATTTATTTATTTTTTTTTAACTTTTATAACTCTCACGGTTTTAAATTTGTTTTAATTACTTGTTAAAAACATCCGATAATATCTTTGCTTACCTGACTTTTGATGCTAAAGTTTCAAAGATATTTTTTTTTTAATAAATTGAAAATAATGTTTCATTATAAATAATTTCTCCTTTCACGAGTTAAGTTTCAAATTAGTAACGGGACTTCTCCAAGAGTGATAAAGAATGACTTCTTTAGGGTATTTTTTGTTTTGGGGTATTTTTTATTTTTCCTCAAAAAATTAATAAAATTTAAAATAAAATTTTAAGAGAAGAAACATGAAATAAATTTAAATATTGTGTCCTTTCAATCTTGGGTTTAGATTTTTATGGTCTTTACATTATTATTTGAATATTATTTTGGTTCTATAAAAAATTTTCGTTAAAAATTTTATGAAGATTTCTCTAACATCTCTCTCCCTAATACATATATATATATATATATATATATATATATATATATATATATATATATATATATATATATATATATATATATATATATATATATATATATATATATATAGGACATTATTTTTTGTTTTATGACTCTTCAGTTTTTTTTTTTTTTGTTTTTTTTAATATATTTCTAGTATATGATCCTAACAATCAATTTAAGTGGTGACAGACATGATTCAAAAATATATAGGACCTGTTACGTTTTACAACTCCGTCAGTTTTTAATTTTTTTAAAAACTAAAGGAATACCCAAAGGGTAAACCCGCAAAGATGGCTGGAGTCAGGGTCTCTCTCGGCCTTCCGAGGAATGACAGGGTGGGACTATTTCCCCCACTCCGGGAAGGGTTCCAGAACTCCCGCTCTTTGGTATTTAGGGTGTTACGGGGGTTCTCCGCCCCTCCCCACGGGGTATGGAAAACGTCTCCCTCTGTCCCCCGTCTTTATTTATTTTCTTTACATTTTTGTAATAAGCTTTATATGCTGATTCCAAATAGGTAATTGGTTTTTTCTCTGTAAGTGTCGTACTTTTGAGATATTTCATTTTTGAAATTTTTGATAAATGTGATTTTAAAAATTATTTAAAATATTTCGAACTTGAATCATGTCCGTCACCATAAATTCATTGTTAGTATCAAATACTAGCAATATGTTAAAAAAAAAAACAAAACTGACGGAGTCGTAAAACATAACAGGACCTATATATATATATATATATATATATATATATATATATATATATATATATATATATATATATATATATATATATATATATATATATATATATATATATATATATATATATCCTCCAGGCCAATTCAAAGGTCAACATGCCCCGATGCAAGACGTTTGAATGTGTGCAAATCGAAGGAAGTTGGAAAATAGGTGAAGGAAATGTGTTCAAGACTTTACTAGAGGAACATATGAAAGATTGAGCATAACGGCTAAGTCTAGGGTTAGAGGATTGGATAGGAAAAGCATAAGGGATATTAGGAAAATCTTGCAGCACGAGTTCTTCTCAATGGAAAACGTATTGCGCAATTTGAGAGTTCAGAAGAGCAGTGTTCGTTGTGAGAGAGAGAGAGAGAGAGAGAGAGAGAGAGAGAGAGAGAGAGAGAGAGAGAGAGAGAGAGAGAGAGAGAGAGAGAGAGATCACTATAAAAAGAAACTCTAGGTATTTTAAGGACAGTCGGAGGTTTGGCATGTTTATTTTTAAATGATGTTCTTCTATAGTTGTGTGGAAGATTATGTCGAGGAGTAAGATAAAATATTTAAGTTTTTGGGGCATTGGAAACAATCATGTTTTGCATACCTCAATTGGAAGTTCTAGAAGGATCAGAGGCTATCCGTAACGCCACCTCCCTAGCAAGAGATAATTGATGTACTGAGAAACATCTTTCAAAATGAAAGTAATAATGAAGGTTGGAGTTGTCGGCATAGGAGTGGATAAGTGATGAAGCAATATAGTCATTAATGAAATGGACAGAACAATGAGATACACCATTATATATATATATATATATATATATATATATATATATATATATATATATATATATATATATATATATATATATATATATATATATATATATATATATATATATATATATATATATATATATATATATATATATATATATATATATATATATATATTCTTCTTATATATATATATATATAATAATAACTTAATATATTATATATACTATAACATATATATATATATATATATATATATATATATATATATATTACAAGTCTTTTTAAAATAACAAAAGCTCTGTACTTACTACTAAAAACTAGATAATAATTCTCAAAAATTGAGATTTTATGTATTTTGTCTTTAATTATGTTAATATTTATTTACGTATTAAATATTTGCAAATACACGCAAGCACTCGGTCACACACACACCTACGCACACACACACACACACACACACACTTTTTCACACACAAACATTTTTTAATTTAAGCTTATAAGATTCACAAAACTAACGAGAAAAAACAGTTCATATTTCCGTTTGCGATTACAAATAAACAAAAACTAAACATAGAATTTAACTCGTTTATGGAATAAACTAGAATTCGTTCTTATTGTTTTTTCCTCGAGTTTTAGTTTCATTATTAGAAATTTTAGTTAGCTTGAAGGAAATTTATTTAATTAACAGTGATACATGAACAAAGATTTAGATTTTCACTCAAATATATAAAAGGACTCTAAATAAACTGAAATCCTTAGCAACTTTAGCTTAAATTACTTTTTTTTCTTTTTTTATACAGTTGACATCTTACCACTCACGGGCAGAGCCCATTCCAGGAGGGGGTCCTTATCACAGGTTTCTATTCAAGTAGGGACAAAATGAAAGTTCATTCATTTTCTTAAAACTATGCAATGTTCTTTCGTAAATGACACAATTAAAAGTTTTACAAGTCTAAAAGTTTGCAAATTTTAAGCTATAAATGTGAACTTGTTCAAAAACATGACTAATATTTCAAAAGAGAAGAAATTTTGGCATTCATCAACAATTTAGATCATATTTTTCGTAACCTCTCAATCTATCTATCTATCTATCTATCTATCTATCTATCTATCTATCTATCTATCTATCTATCTATCTATCTATCTATCTGTTTTAAGGTTACTTGACAAATCATGTTATTTTGTTAGAAAAATACTTTATTTTTTAAAGCAGGTATCATGGTGAAAGCCATCGGAATGATATTTATGAAGAAGGTAATAGTAGCGCAGAAGGGCTTCACCCCGATTTTTATAAAAATCACAGGATATACTCTAAAAAAATAATAATGAAGAATAAAAAAAACGAAAATGACCTGACGTCTTTATGAAAAAAAAAGTTACAGCCTCTCAAAGTTGTTAAAACTCCCATAGACTTTTCATTTTTGATTCTTCAGGTTCGATCTCATTTCAAGGCCTCCCCAGTACCTGTGTATACTTAACAAATCGTATCATAATCTGAACTTTGATGGCTCTAAAATGAGCACGATACCCGTTAAATTTTTTTTTATAAGAAAGCCTATGTGAAAATTTTAAACTTTGAGAGGCTGTAACTATTCTTCCTAAAGACCTAAATCATTTTCGTTTTATTCTTTTTTTTATTTTTTAGTATATCCTGTGATTTTTATCCTTCTGCGCTACTATTACCTGCTTTATGGAGTAGTTGATTTCTTCATAACTTTGATGCCCTAAAATCAGGATTAAATATGTTCAAGACAGAAAGATACCCCTAAGTTAAAATATGGCATTATTATTAATGGAACTCATTTGTATATTAATTTTTTAACTGTTTTGTTTTATTTTTTAATTTTATTTTACTTCTAAATGTACTATGTTTACGAGATAAAGAATTAAAGACTAAAAGACTATCTATCTATCTATCTATCTATCTATCTATCTATCTATCTATCTATCTATCTATCTATCTATCTATCTATCTATCTATCTATCTATCTATCTATCTATCTATCTATCTATCTATCTATCTATCTATCTATCTATCTTTTCTAATACCAACTCTGGTTGAAAATGGCCAGAAGCGTAAAATATGGTCCATATGAAAGTTGGAAGCGTTAAATTCCTAATCCCAGGTCAAGGATGGGCACTGATATATATTGCCCATGCGCGATGCAAAAATTATCCCAACGAATCGTTGAAGCAAGTGACAAAAATGTCACAAATCTTTTCAATTAATTTCTTATGGTGGAGCTACTTTCTTACGCATAATAATAAGTCTTTACTGTATTGAAAAATTTTGCTGTGACATATTTGTCACTTGTCCCAGTTTTGTTGGGACAATTTTTGTGAAGTTTGACGCTTAAAACTTGTCGCTGGAAACGCCGTGCCAACGCCAGTTGAAAAGGTGATGAGGGTCTTAAAGCTCTCATATTGTTAGATCAATGTACTATTCATCATGACTATTCAGCTGACGTTAGAAAGCAGCATCATACGCGCCAACTTTAAGCACTCTCTTATATCTGAATTTGCCTGACAGCTAAAGTGTTTTTTTTGGGTAAAGAACATAAGAAGTTATATCTCTCTTCCTAATATATATATATATATATATATATATATATACTATATATATATATATATATATATATAGATCGAAATATAGAAATATATATATATATATATATATATATATATATATATATATTTTTTTTTTTTTACCACAGATTACCACCACTCACAGGCTGGGCCCTTTTCAAGGAGGGGACAGGAAATAAAATACTTCATAGTTCACCCTATTCTTGGCGTTACGCAAATCTCTCAGGTGTGTGCAGACGTGGGTTTTAAAGAGGAAGATTAAATACAGTGGGGAAAAACAGATGATGGAAAGGAGTTCCACAGAACAGATGTGGTTGAAAAGAGAGAGCTACATCGAGACGAGTCTGGGATTTTCAATGCTCACGCAAAATGCATGCGAGAGCATGGCACCCCTATGCGAGGGCGACGCAAAGGAGGTGGAATGCGAGTGGCCATCGCCGAGCATCTACCGTTGTAGTACCTATAGAAAGAGATAGTGCGCCAACGTCACGTCGCGGAGATACAAGAGGGTTAGAAAGTAGGGGACAGTTAATTAGTCTCTTGGCTTTAGACTCAACTCTGTCCAATGGAAGGGTGACCAGAGCCCCCCAGATGAGAACAGTACTCCAAACAAGACGAATAAGGCCATTATATAACTGGAGTAGCTGTGTAGAAGAAAAATTCCCGCAACCTGAACAGAACTCCCCAGTTTCTTTGAGGCCACCTTAGCAACCGTTGTGATATGAGGTTTCCAAGATAATTTTGTATATGTTCAGACCAGGTGAGACGGGATGTCAACAGGGGAGACGTTAGAACCGTCGAAAAAATAGGAAAGTTAAGGTGTTTTTTGAGAGGGAGATGTAAAGTGGTTGAGTTTTTCAAAAAAGTAGAATTTCAAAATGATGAGAATACCGTACCTGGATATCCTAACTATCCAAGTCAGCAAGAATAGAATCAGATAACTGAATTTGAGAGGTAACTCTAGATGCAAAGAGGGGAGCAGAATTCGATATGAGTGGAAGAATGGAGAGTTGGTCATCTGCACAGAGTGAACAGAGTTAGAAGTACAGCTGAGGAGATCGTTGATGAAAAGTAAGAATAAAGTTGGAGATAAAACAGAACCTTGCGAACACCGATTAACAGGAAAGGAGGAAGAATCGCTCCATTAACGAGTACTGATATTAAGCGATCACAAAACTTGACAGAGCAAGAAGGAGGAAACCCAGGAAGGGAGCTTAGAGAAGTAGCACGACATGTGCCATACTCGATCAAAGCCTTTGATATATCAGTGCCACCACCCAAGACTCCCCCATAGTCCCTAAGGAAGGCCATAAATCAGTAAGATGGGGATGGTATGTCACCAGTTGACCTCTAGCGTCAATACTGGTGATCTGAAGAAGGGGAATGAGACTCCAGATGATCAGGAAATGAGAGTTTAGAAAGGTTTCAGATCTTAGATAGAATACAAACAAGATAGAGCTATAGGACGATAGTTAAGAGGATCAGAGCGGCTGCCCTTTTCGGGATTGGTTGGACATGCGCTTCCAGCACTGAGGGAATGTACTAGAGTTTAAAGGCATAGAGAGTAGAGTTGATCGAGGACAGGGGCCAGCTCGGGCGCACTCCCTCAGAACACGGGGAGGAGTGCCATCCGGGCCACTATTCCTGACACTCATAGATCTCAGAATCCCATACACCCGATCATACGTAATCACGGGAAGAGGCAGAAACCTGAGAGGAGGAGAAGCAGGAGGAGGAATGCCGGAGGAGAAGGAGTAGAATTAGATGAAAAAGGGGCCAAAGAGAGATTAGCCTTTTCAGTAGGAGAGTTAGCTACAGAACCGTCAGGGCGAATAAGTGGGAGGAAAGGCAGATTACAAAAGTTATTAGAGATGTTTTTGGCAAGAGGCCAGAAATTTTTATCAATAAGGAAGGGAGAGCCAAGTAGGTTGTCGCACTTTCTTTAGTGAAAGCGCGCTTAGCCTGTCGAATAATAGCCTGCAACGATTCCGAGCAGAATGTAAATTAGTAAGAGTGATGAGGAGAACGAGTTTTTCCATGCCCGATATGCAATGTCTCTCCTGAATGGCGCAGCAGGCTTTACCGAACCATGGATTTTGTGGAGAAAAAGATTTAGTTGAAGATGGAATGAACCCTCTCACACCCTCAACGATTACGGCCCCCCACCTTTCAGCGGTGACCGAAGCGTCCTCCGAGTCAAAGCAAGATTCACTCAAGCATAGTTAGCAAAGAAACGATAAAATGCCCCAATTAGCCAATTCAAGTGCCAGAAGAGTACGTTTCGGCATGAATTAGACTACTGGAAGAAAACGTTTAAGAATAAGAGCTACAAGATTATTGGTGGAGTTACCGATAGGAAGGGAAAATGGTGTATTTATATCGAGAAGGAGTAGTGGTGAAACATAAATCAAGCGTGTTCAAAAATTTATTTAGGACGATCTGGTATGTGTAGGTGGCTTTTTAATTAACTGTTCCAGGTCGTTGAGAATGCTCAATGTTTTGGCCTCCTCTCCTCCTGCATCAGTATGAGAGGCCCAGTGAACGTTGAAATCACCTAAATAGATGATCTCAGCATCATTTGGATGGGAAGAAGTAACAGTCTCATGAGAAGTAAGATATTCAAAAAGGAGGTGAAAATCTGTTCCCTTAGGGGAGCAGTGCAGAAACACAATAATAATGGTATTAGTAGGGAGAAAGATTTTTAGAAGCCACAGAACATCGAAATTAAAATAAGAGACTCAAGACGTGTTACAGGAGTGTTAATGTTTATATAGGCACAGACTCCACCATTTAGTCTGAAATTATAGAAAGGTTATAGTTGAGATATTAAGTTTATTTGAAAAAGAATCCTAGCTAGCTGGGCCTCCAGACGTAATAAAACGTTATTTCAGTAATTC
>JABUQX010038484.1:0-12500 GCA_015478945.1 Trachelipus rathkii
TCATATTTTACAATAATTTTATATCTAATACTCATATATATATACTATATACCCTTATATCACTATATATATCCTCTATATGACTATTTAACTATAGCTATATATACTATATAATCAGGTGCCTATTACATACCTATAAGCAAGGCCTCCGACGGAAAGCACAAAACAACAGTAACACAGTTCATAGAAATCAATGTAATACTGTCACATACTCATTCAAACCCGTTTGAACTTGCCTTCATGCACTGACACACATAGTAAGAACTAATATCACTGGATCTTTGTACATCTATCCTCATTATCTGATGTTATTTCCCCCTGCTTACCGTAACCTGGAATCGGGACTTGATATTGATGACTCAACCACCTCGTATCTGCAAGTGACGTTCATTTAAATTATCGCTGAATTTACTTAGTGATAAGGGAGCCAGACTCAATGGAAAAGGATTAGATGTGATATACACTTCTAAGTGAGTGTCAGGGCTTGTTTGTCACTGTCAAAAGAAATATAATCCCTAGTTTATGTACAGCAAACCAGACGAACCATTCAGTTACTTGTAGATATGAAGTATTTCGCGCTACCATTGTGGGTCAGACATGAGAACAGTAGAGTCGTTCCCATACTCTATAGTAACACGCCAGGCTTGACGTTATGCTTAGATGTGCCTAGAGATGCTTACAACACGATAAAGATCCGGTTAATCGTTAACAAGCATCCAGTGAGTGCAGAGAGAGAGATGGAGAGAGTAGAAAGAGAGAGAGATCGTAGGAGGGAGAAGGATTGGGAGCAGAGAGCAGATTGAAAGTAGGAAGAGATAATAGGAGGGAGAGGGTTAAAGAGTATTATATATTGAGGGTGTAAATTCGCTCCAGAAAAATATGCTCTTCATCTTATATGATTTAATTGTTATGTTGTATAATTATTAGGGCCTTAAAATCATCAACTGACATACATAAGTTTTATACAAAAATGTTCAAATCACGATTTAAACACTTAATCACACCTTGTATTCATTACATGGTATGATTAGCAGTAAAAGGGGTGGGGCTATGGTGGTTGATTAAAGTTTGATCTATTGATTTATTGGTTAATTGATATTTTTAATAAAAAAGATATGTAAAATTATTTATATTGTTAAATTCAATTAATTAAAATTTAATTTGATTTTATATTAATCAATTTTATGTCATGTAATGTTATATCATCCCTTAAAGTTCACTTTAAGGAGTTTACAAAAACTATATTTTTGGGGTCTAGTTTATTTGTTACACACAATGACACTACATGTAAAAATACTAATCTTTTAAATTGTAACACTATATTGAGCAAATAAGGCAGTAAAGCAAACATAGTGCATGGCCTGATGGGAGGGGATTGAGATGGGGCATTTGAGATACTGTTTTACTGACTTACTGCTTAAGTGTAGTAAATATACATAGTTTTAAAAAAAAAAATTATTTTTTTAGTAAGGTTTCACATAAAATGTATTTTAATAACATTTTATCATATTTTAAAATAAAGTAATTTACATTTATTAAAGAAGTATAAATAAGAATTAATATTAAATGAAGGTAAACCTAAAAATGTGTTTAAACTGAATGAACCAAAATAAATCTGTGGTAAGCATAAATAATAAATTAAAGGCATTATACATTCGGATGTAAAAAAAATGCATAATTAACGACAAAAAGAAGGAATTTCATGTAGGCGGTGACATAAAGGGCTGTAATCAAATTAACTAGGTGGTTATATTATTTGTTAATATAGAAATGAGATTCAATTTCCAATTTTAACAGTAATTAGCGATTCAACTTTCACGTAGGTTTCGGATCTCAGAGAAGTATCTTGTGTTTTGACATGTTCTTTTTAAAATTATTTATATAAGGAGCGTTATTACAGAATATATATTTAACTTCGATTTCATTTTCACGAAATACAGTTATTGGATTGATACTTTAATACAATTTTATCAGATATAAATTTTTAAACAGAATTTTACGCTGCAAGACGTAAGTTTTGTGTACTTCAGGTTCTAAGATTCCAGGGGGTGTTCAGCTCTTTAATTAATTTTTAAAAAAATACACTTGTTGTCATGAACTTAGAAACTAAATACAACAGATATAAAGATGTATCGGTAATAGAGGACGAATCCGCAAAACATGTATATTTGAACAAAATTCGACTGGTTAGGTACTATAAATATACATGTATGCGTAACATCAAAGTTGACCAAAATGACACCGTGCTCCGGTATTACGTAGCACTGTGCAGTGCTCTACTCGGCATCATATGCCTTCTTCCTAATTATGCTGTGCCATTTTCTTATTCTTTCTTATTCCTTTTCCGTCTTTCTTCCTTATGCTTCATTGGCATTTCTTTTTTTCGTCAGAGATTCCCCTTTAGGCTCGGATCTCAGTTATATTCTGCATTTGATGATGAACATTATAACCGTCCAAATTACGAGTTAATATTAGCGTGTGTTTGAGACAAAACCACAGAGAAGATACTTTGAGCTTTAATATTCTTTGAGTTTTCCTTTAATCTTCACCTTCTTCATTCGCTTTCTCCCCTATGGACTTCTCTTATGCATATCCATATGTGTGTTATCTTTCAATAATTCTATCTTTCTCTCAACCATTCCAGATTTTAAGGCCTAAATGTACTTCAAAAGCTATCTAAAACGCCATATATTAATTTCAAAATGTACTACATTGGGTTCGTTAACGCTATGAAGACCCTTACTCCTTAACTGGCTATTATACACACCGTTTGTATTACAGAGATTCTCATTGATCTTAAACACTCTGGCTCCGGCTCACACGGTCTCACACGAGTTCAGGATGCCAGCTCAACATCCTGTGATCCGCAATACAAATGGTTCTCAGCCATACAGATTTAATACGGGGTTCCTTCGTCTGATTAACATTGTCTTAAGGTCTATTTGATAGTTCTACGCGTACAAGCATGGGATTGCTAAAGCATAAGGCGATGTCAGCCCAACTTAGTGAAGAATGGTTACATTCTTCTTACTGAGTTGGTGTTGACGGGGTTAATAGAACGATGAAAGGGAGAGGCCTTTTGGACTTGGTGAAAAGCTTATGTATCAGTCAATGTGCACCCGTTGGCACCCTTCAATATATTTACTCAGTACTGTGGAGAAAAAATTATCTGATTCCATAACGTGTTTAAAAATTTAATAATTTTTTGAACTCAAGATACAGTATGTACTCTTCAGGGACAATCAAAGTATAAAAAACTTTTAAACGCTCTCCAAAGAGGTATTGCTTTTATTTACACCAATCAAGGGTAAATTAAATTTCACTATATACATTTTACTGATAGATGAAACTTATTAAGCTTCTAAAGTAATATATATGGCGTGGATTAATACTTAGGGTATTTAATAAAAATTATTATAATATAAACATACTATAACATAATTTATATTATAATATATATATATATATATATATATAATTATTTATATAAAGTGAAGTTCATTACTTTAGAATTCACTCACGATTAGATAAATATAGTTAGCTAATATAAATATTTATATTCAATTAATTATTTTATTTCCATTTCTTATATTTACTTATTCTATTAGCCTACTAAGAAACTAAAACACACGTTAAAACCCAAAACCTTTCTAGTAATTATTCTTTCTTTCTAAGCTCATATATTAATCTGGTTCTACACCTCAAATACATATAACTCCAAAAATACAAAAGATATCAGTAAACATCACCAGTCACGTTACATTGTTCTTCAACAGTATGCATCTCGACGTCCCCTTTGATAGAGAATAAACTATGTGTGCACGCGTTTTCACGGGGGATGAAATTGTTAGAGGGAAAAAAATAAAAAAAAAACGCTTTTTCTTTCCCTGTTTTTTTTCATCTTGACTGTATCTCATGCCAAAAAATTCAAAATATATGATATAACAGAATATACTGTATATTATATATATAATAAAGACTCTATATTATACATTATCACTTTATTACGTAGAAATCAATATGAAAAAAATTAATATTGGTATATATTATGACCTACAAACAGTATATCGCCTATTACTCAGAACGAATAAGGCTTTATGCAGATTTAAATAATATTACTTTTATTATTATTCAATGCTGCTATTTTTCAATAATATTATATTAGGATATAATAACAATAATAAATACATATAAAACATAAAACTGGGCTTAATATATATATATATATATATCATAAACGATTGGTTTTATTTGACTTTATCTACGCACTGGGTATGATAGCTATACATTATATATATACTAATTAAGAACGGCCAATAGAAACGTTTTTTCGCGAAAAATTTGATTAGCCTATATATACCCTATAAGATATTTTGTTCACTACGCAAATTTGGACGATTGGGCGTTTGCAATGAAAAAATAGGCTGCATTACCCTAGAAGATTGTCTATACTTCGCAAAAATAAAGCAATATCAATTGTTCTAAGTGCTTGCGCTATGCGTTATTCTTAGTATGATGTGTTTATAAATGTCTTAATTTGTCGATTTCCACATTTCAAACTCTATAAATAATAGTGGTTAACGACAACCGGCAAGTAATTTTTTAACACGTTGGTATTTCTTGCAAAACTAGGCGTAAGCTCCACAAAGGTATTAAAAACTCAGGGCAATTGTCTGTGCTCACATAAATACTTCAGCTTCCAAAGGTGGCATTTTTGGTATTCTTAAGATTTGTTGTATATTGAAAAACTATCTCATACTTGGTAGCTTTATCGGTACACGATCTGCAGATATATTGGCAAGCTGCGCTCTTTCATTTTTGTAAGAGTGTGTTGGTGTTTGTAGGAATGTAAATAAAAAGCAACAGCCCTTTCAGCATTATCACATTACAACAATCATTTTCTAATTATTTTTTGCCTTAATCGTATTCGCATCATTCTTCTTCGCATTCTGAAGGATCGGATTGAAGAAATGACTGTTGGGAGTGGTAACTTCTGCGAAGAAAAGTTTGCTTTTCGAGGTAATGAAACTTGCCAGTGGGTGTTCTGAAACAACATTATCAGTATAATCAAGACTTATTCTGTTGGAAGGCCTTTCCAGAAGTGCTGACTTATTCTAAAGCTTGAATCATATTGCAAGCTTCAATATCTTTATTGACTTTCATCATCACTGAAATGCGATAGACACCAGCTCCATCGTTTCAGGAACACAAGTGCCGACAGAGAGTTTTTGCCTCAACTGCAGATACGTCTTTTTCGTCATAATCCTTTAGTTTCTGGAGAAATTGCAGGTCAGTTACTTTGTCTGTCTTGGTGATTTATATTGTGCACGTAGGTTGACTTGCAAACGATTGCATAAATGTTAACCCTAGAAGAATGACTGCACACGAAACAATTTTTCATAGGAGATGAGTTCTATCTTCATAGTCATTTTGATTTTGAACTCTGAATAGCTCATCCTATTCATTTATGCGACATATAATACTGGATAGACACCTGATTTCTCATTCTTGCATAGATGAATGGTAATTGTGGCACCTGGTTTTTACAAAATGAACTCCTTTATAAGTTGGTGTTGGTTCCTCTTCATTTATTGAAAGTCTGATATTTAGTCATATCTTTTTCAAAGTTAGATAACTGCTTATTAATCCTTTCTTGATATGCAATTTTTGTTTCAAATTCCTGTTTGTAGAAACTGCAACAATTGCCTTTTTCCCTGGAATGCTTAACGCACTTTGGTAGTTCTGATAATTGTTTTAATTTATTGTTTCCTCCAAATGGTCTGGAAATCGTATTAAACAACAAAAACGCTCACTTGTGCTCCCCAATGGCACTGTCAAATTTAATCATTATCCGATACAACATACTAAAATAATTCTTAGTTCACAATATTTGGACACCAAGCTTATTTACCAGTATTCGCTGGCAGTGGTGTCAAAACACATGGCCTGCATGGTATTATTTTTAAAGTTTCAAATCTTCCAAACATTCAATTACAGACATTAACACCAAAGATATCAATGCCCTTCTTTATATTTGTTTCCTGACAAGTTTTGGGAATTTGCTTAGAGTTTTTTGGACTTATTAACCTCCTTCCCATTATTGGCTGATACTAGTATAAGTAACCCTTCAGGTATTTAGGTCTTGAACAGTGATATTCTTGGTAAGTATGATTTGTAAGCTTATTCACAATGTACAGTCAACAGAGTGACACTCTTCATTTTCTGTTCAGTAATACTCTTTTTTTCCTCACGGGGCCCTCCGCTAATTTTTCATAGAGGTACGCTTCTTCTCTTACTTGGGCATGTACTTCTACTACTTGGCAAAACAAGTTCACTCAACATCGACTCTCCAAGGGGGCATTCAACAGTGGAATTGCCATTACAACCAATAAAAGGGGTACGATCACTTATTTTTGTCCTGTTCAGTTTGCCATTGCCACTCAGGTGTCAAGGACCAAACACACTTTTTCTTGGAACACTGTCCAACTAGATTGAAGGGTTTGGGTTTGGGTTCATCACTGTCGGGTGAATCATCAATATTAGAGTTTGAAGTATCGCTAGTAGAAAACTTGAGCTAAATACTACACAACTACCACAACATTTTCTTTCTCTCTTACTCCTCCTTTCATGTTTTGGTGTTATGCGCTTCCAATCTTCTGGTGGATCATATCACTCTCTTTGTCCGTTTTCTAGCTTCTCTAGAAGAGCTTTTCTATGCAATTGTGTTATGTAGCCCCAGTTAATAACCTTACAACTATATTTGTCTTTTGAGGCTGCAAGAAATATTTTAGGATCTTCCTAATACTTTCTGTCTTATCTTGTATGCATCAGAACTTGGTGGCAAATATCAAAAGGGTCGTATTACATAATAACTCCTCCTTTAGGGCATAGGGCATTTTTTCAGCTTTTTTGGGTTTGAGATGGCATTCTGCTTGTGTAAGTTGCCAATTTTCATTCTCTAAGTGGCATCTCTATCACTTTTGGAAAATCGTTCATGGAAATTTCTTAACAGGTTAAACATGCATTCACCTAGAAAAAGTGTGTTAACCTTTCTGATTCTCCTACTGCTTAATTTTATGATCTCCCACCTTATAAGCTTTGGCGGTTTAATATATATATATATATATATCTATATATATATTATTATATATATATATATATATATATATATTATATATATATATATATATATATATATAAATATAATATATTATATATATATATAACTATATATATAATGTATATATATTGTTATATTATATATTATATATATATATATATATATATATATATATATTTAATTATATATATATATTATATATTATATACTATATATATTATATATTTTATATATAGTATATATATATATATATATATTATATATATATATCTATTATATATTATATATATATATATATATATATAATATATTTATATATTCTATATATATGTATATATATATGTATATATCTATATATATAAATTATAATATATATATTATATATATATATTATAATATATATCTATATATATATATATATATATATATATATATATATATATATAATATATATATAGATAATATTTCTTCTGCGAATTATTTCAGAAGCAATATCATAAATGAATTATATGAATTACTCTTTTAATGATAGTTTAATTTATCATTAACTGACATTAGATGTACCCCCTATAGGCCTATAATATTATATATATATATATAATTATATATAGTAATAATGGGTAATAATTATATATTTGACTTATATATATACTTATATAAGTTAAGAACTCAGCTATTGCAGGATATGAGTTTTACTTATATAATTGGTTGGATTGGCTATATCGCAAAAGTATATTTGATTGATAAGTTTATTAATAAATTGTTCATAAAATAATCTGGGATTTTGAAAATTATGATATAAGACTGATGGAACTGTGCACATTTTTAATTGTATTGTATTAACAGTTATATTAAATTATAAAATTCTTTATACCTATTCAGTATTACTATAAAAGCTCAATTTCATTAACATGATTATGGATTTTAAAGTGATAGTTTGATAAATTTTCTTCTCCTTAGAGTGGCAGGAAGAATAATTTGGTTGTAGATAAGTAATAGTGAATAATAATAAATTATTTAGGAGAAATTTGTATTATATAATTATATATATATGATAAAGATATTAATACTAACAGTAATTATTATCATAATAATAGCTGGAGCCTAAAAAATCATTTCACGTATATATATATTTATTTTTTTTATATTATATATTTCTGACTACTACATATATATATATATATATATATATATATATATATATAATCATGTTTAAATCGGATTATCAATGGGAGGAAAATAATAGTAATTAAATTATATAATTCAATATCCTATTCAAGATTCTATATATAATTATGTATTTAGGACATCTACAAGTTCGATTGAGACTGTAAAATAATCTGGAGTTTTGAAATTTATGAGGATAATAAGATTTTCATAGTAGACCATGATAGGAGAACTGATCATCGCAATAAGAAATAAAAAGAAAACATTCAATCAGGATTTGGCAAAATACTTCTTCACTAAAAGAGAAATTAATATTTGGAGTTTTTTTTTCTCAGGACATGATGGCTTGTAGTTCACTAGCAACTTTTTAAAATGGGTTGAATAGGTATATGAATAATTTGCGCATTACATGAAACATATGAATTGCTCTTTTTATTTTATATTTCTATTTTTATTGGGACCTTACTTAGTTAAGATAATTGGAGAGTAAATAAAAAGTGCAAATGCTTGCTTAAAAAATTACTAATTAGGTTTTAATTGGGGTTTAGTACCTGGGCAAATATTTTTGGCACTATTAGTTTTAAATTTAAATTACATGTTATAAGGGTTGGGATGGAACAATCATTGATAGGGCCATGTGATTCCTTACTGTCTCTGAGTTTTTAAAAATTTATGCAGTTGATTTACAATCTGGGTACAATAGTCCCACCATCAGATATGAAAAATAGTTGCTCTTTGGCATCTTTGATATTTTTTTTACATATGTCACCGCACCTCACGGGCAGAGCCCTATTCAAAGAGGGGGTGTTAAAAGCATCATAAGTGTCCCCATCTAACGCAGATTTCGCAGATGAGCACAGACGCAGGCTTTAAAGTGAGAGAGATTAAATTCAGAAGGAAACACAGAAGATGGAAGAGAATCCCACAGAGTAGAGGTGTCTGGAAAGATGGAAGCACCGCAGAAAAACAAGCCTGGAGTTACTAGCGTCATCACAAAACTCATGCGCAGACACAGCACCCCTTGTGCTACCAGGGCGTCGTAAAGGTTGTGATACCTGAGTTGTAAGTTTTCTCGAGCACTTGCCGCTGCGCTACCTATAGAAAAGAGATAAAGCTCCAACATCGCGCCGCAAAGATAGAGGGTTAAGTGAATTGGAAAGTATAGAACAATTTATAAGGCATTTCCAAGACATTTTTTTGTTTATGTTAAGGCCAAGGATGTTTATGTTGCCAACAGGAGAGACGAGAGAACCATCGAAAGAGTAGGAAAAGTTAAGAAGGTGTCTTATCTTAGAAGGAATTTGTAGAAGTTGGGTTTTTAAAGAATTGAATTTCATAAAGGTTGAGACTGCCTCTACCGGGAAATTCTATCAGAGTCAGCGAGAATAGAATCCGAAAGATTAAGACGAGTGGCAATTCTAGAAGAGAAAGAGGAAGCAGATTTGAAACGAGTTGAAGAATGAAAGGTCGAGTTATCGGCATATGAGTGTATAGAGTTAGATGTGCAGGTGAGAAGATCATTAATGAAAAGTAGGAATAGATAAGACAGAACCCAGAGGAACACCACTATTGACAGAAAGAGAAGAAGAAGTCGCGCCGTCAAACAGCCGATAATTGGAGGCGTTTGAAGGGAATCTAGGAGATAAGCAAGCAAATGGAAAGAGGATACCTCAATGGAAGGTAGCTTGGAAGTAGTAATGCTGTCCTATACCCGTCAATGCTTTGCAAATGTCACAGCACCCATACAAGTCTCCCGTAGTTCCTTAGGGCGGAAACCATAAATCGGTTAAATAAGAAAGTATATTACTAGTAGACCTCGGGCGCCGAAAGACGTACTGATGATCGGAAAGAAGGGAATGAGATTCCAGATGATCTAAGAAATGAGAGTTGAGAAGGGTTTCAAAGATCTTAGATAGGATACAAGTGAGAGCTATAGTTATAAGGATCAGAGCGGCTACCTTTCTTCGGGACCGGTTCGGGTTGAGGAATGCCAGAGTCATCCAGGAATGAGTTAGAGGAAAACAGGAGGCAAAGAGATTGGCCTTTTTCAGTTGGAGTATTAGCCACAGAACCATCAGATCAATAAGAGGAGAAAAGGCAGATTTCCAGAAATTGTTAGAGATGTTTGGCAGAGGCCAAGAAAGGATTTGTTATCTGGAGAACAAGGAGGTCAGCGAACTTTCGTTTAATGAAAGTCTGCTTTGCTCGTCGAAGAGTAGACCCAGAAACGATTTCGAGCTGAATGAAAATTAGCAAGAGTGATAGGAGAACGAGAATTGTTCCACTCCCGTATGAGCTGTCTCAAGCCTGAATACCAGAGAACAAGCATAGATTCAAACCATGGATTTTCAGAGGAAAAAGATTTATCAGAAGAAGGAGTTAACGTCTGCCTATCGTCCCGTCAACGATTAAGCTCCCACTTATCAGCAGAAGTCCGAAGAGCTTCAGAGCAAAGCAGTCAATCCAGTTATAGTTAGGTAGAGCGACGCCAGCTCCCCAATCGGCCAGTTAAATGTGCCTAGACAAATCCCTAGGGCAGGATAGAGATATTTGGTAGAGGAAGTATTAAAATTAAGAGAAATAAGGTCGTGGTCAGATTTACCAATAGGAGCGAAGATGGTGCATTTATTGAGAAAAGGACTAAGTGGTGAAACAATAGGTCAGTGTATTCAAGAATTGGTTTGGGACGACAACCATATGGAATGTGTGTAGGTTAATTAATTAATCCAGATCGTTAAGAATGCTAAATGATTCGGCCTCCTTCCCACCTAAATCAGTATGAAGAGGAATCCAATCATTCAGTATTGTGTACATTGAGATCTAAATAGAAAACTTCTGTATCTGGATGAGCGAATATAACAATCTCGTGAGATAGTAAGATATTCAAAAAAAAGGCGCAAAAATCTGTTCTGTCTGGAGAGACAGAAGCACAAGATTATTGTAGTAGAAGGAAGAAGAAAGGATTTTAAGCCACAGAACATCGAAACCATTACATCCTTGTTAACTTTTGAATGATCTCGTGCTTTTCATCACAAGGAAGTTTCCTTCAAAAAACTTCGCTTCAAACTCCAGAAAAACCATTCTTTTACTATTTCATGAAGGAATCTCGTAAAGCCTAGTCTCCGTCAAATTAAAAGTCCTCTATCTATACATAAAGCGCAATAGTTTTTCCGGTTGCTCTTCTGCCAGCTCCTTCTGGCACGTTACCAACAATATCGACTCTATAGTTTGGCTACTTCTCTCTTCCTCAAAGTACTAGTAATATATATATACTATATTATATATATATATTATATATATATTATATATATATATTAATATTATTATATATTATATATATTATATTATATATTATATATATTTTATTATATATATATATATATATATTATATATTTATTATAATATATTATTATAAATATTTTATATTTTTATATATTATATTTATATTATATATATATATATATATATATATATATATATATATATATATATATATATATATATATATATATATATATATATTATATAAGTATTTATATATCTTAATTAATATATATATATATATATATATACTATATATATAAATAATATATATAGTATATATATATATATATATAATATATTATATATATATATATATATATTATATATATATATATATATATATTATATATATATATATTAATAATATATAATAATAATAATAATAATAATAATAATAATAATAATAATAATAATAATAATAATAATAATAATAATAATTACAGGTGTTATTCCACTGATGTTACTAATGATTAACCTTCTGCTAAACCTGAATTTTTGCCTCTAATTACGGTGCCACTCCTCCATCACCACTTTCTAATTCATTATTTCTGATTTCATAATTGCTCATAAAGATGTAAATTTCAATTTTATCAGAGCTTAATCGTAAGAATCTGTATGATTCTGATGCATGTATACCTCCTAAAATTCTCAAATTTGTTCTTTCGAATTTTCACCTTGCCTTGGTAACTGTTTCCTCTCTGCTAATCATCTACTACCTTTCTTTTATGTTGGAAGTGTTCCCTTATTCAAATTCTGCAGAAAAAAATAAATCCCACTTAACACATTAGTTGTCGTCCTATTGTTCTACTTTTGCTATTACCCAAGATATTTTATCAAAATTAAAATAAAAGAATTTTGAATATCTTATTTCTTTAAATCTTACCTCAG
>JABUQX010038484.1:17500-22500 GCA_015478945.1 Trachelipus rathkii
CGCAGAACACCCACACAAAAATTCAAATCTAAGACATTAAATAAAATTGATAATGAAATTTGAGATATAATAAAAAAAACTGATGCTAGAGGATTAGGAGTAAAATTATCTCTAAAAAGTCATAGTTAAAACAAGTAAAAAAAAACTTTAAAAAAAGCTCTTCCCCCAAAAATTTATTAATTTATAGTTTATTAAGTTAATAGAAAAATAACAAAACATAAAACAAAAAATGTTTTCGGAATAAAAGTATTAATATTTTAAATTAAAATGTAAAAAAGAAAATACATAGTACATCCATTTTGATATATATATTATTATATTTTATATATATATATATATATATTATATATTATATATATTATATATATATTAATATATATATTATTATATATATATATATTATATATATATATTATATTTCTAAAGTTTTTAGAACTATTTAGACCAAGGCCGTAGACAGGGGGGAGGTTGAGGAGATTCGAACCCTCTTGAAATTATTTAAGCGATAAAAATTTTATGATGGCTTGAGTCTCTTAATTTTTTTTATTTTGAATGATAATAAAACTAGCAATCAAAGCAAATTAAGGGAATATATTAATAACAATGAGGAAACATATTTGTGGTCCATGAGGATTTCTTAGATTTAGTGATGTTGAAAGCATTAAAAGGGAATATTATTATTATTATACCGAACCTAACCTAACCTAACCTAACCAAACCTAACCTAACCTAACCTAACCTAACCTAACCTAACCTAACCTAACCTAACTGGAATAAATAGGGACTCTTTGATTGGAAAACGATATGATAGTGCAGACGCAATGAAGAGAAGTTTTAGAGGTGTTTAAGCGATCGAAAATATCCAGCGGCTCTATATGTTCATTACTGCTCAAATTCATGTGATGTACAGCACATTGGAACTTTATCTCATTGCGAATGCAACTAGGGACTATTTTAGATTGCCAAGGCGAACTACTATTTTAGATTGCCAAGGTGGACTACTATTTTAATAGAAAAAAATACGAAAGATTTTCCAAAACATAAAAATGGCTTTGAAAAACTCACACGAATGGGTGAAACAAGGTGGGTGGAAAGTTACGATGAATTGTAACTTTCCACCCACCTTGTTGGTGGGTGGAAAGTGGGTGGGTGGAAAGTTACGATGAATTGTAACTTTCCACCCACCTTGTTGGTGGGTGGAAAGTGGGTGGGTGGAAAGTTACGATGAATTGTTACGATCTAGGGAAAATTTTAATGAATTTGTTGAAGCTTTAGCGGAGGTTGAATGGATCTATATAGATATTGAAAAAAAAACTCAGAGCTTTTGAAATTCGTTTTTTAACTTCCTCAATATTTGATCTTCATTCCCTCTTCCATTAAGTACTACATTTCAATCTCCATAAATATTAGTGACAGTAACTGCTCTTAACATAATCATACTGAAATTGTAATGTTTGTTTTGAAAGATTTTCAAGCAAACATCGTATGAAACATTTTCAAACATTTTGTAAGTTCCGACAGAACTTCTACTTTCTGTTAATGAAAAAAAAATGAAAATAGAATCAATGAAAAATGAAAAGACATAAGGCAATTACAATTTCTTTTAATTAATGATTTTTCTAACCAGTTAGAGAGAAGTTAGCCAGTCATAGGTTCATACTTAATATCTTTGTAAAACTCATTCCAACGAACAACCTTTAAAATTTTACGGAAATCTTGGAATAAATTTGATCTATCTACAGACAATGTCACTTTGGAATTGTTAAGAAATTTAACATTTATCTCACTCAATACGTGCACTTCAAAACGATATTTCTCTACTTTGAAGAGGCTCAAACCATACTTTCTAAGTTCTGCAGGGAAGAAAGCTTAACAGATAATGGCCCTTAACTGGTGTGTCATCAAATAACTATACTATATATAAGGAGGAGGCTATCAATCACTTTGCTGTTAAGAGATCGAGAAGAAGAAATTTTATATAAATAATTTTTTTTTTTTTTTGTATTTTGAAACTGCTATCAATGCTATATATTATATATATATATATATATATTAATATATATTATTTATATATTATATAGTATATAATATATATATATAATTTATATATTATATATATATATATATATATATTATAAATACTATATATATATATATATATATATATATATATATATATATATATATATATATATATATATATATATATATATATTATATAAATATTAAAAAAATATATTATATATATATATATATATATATATATATATAATCTCAAACCCCCAGAAAAAAATTCTGGCTGCGGCCTTGATTTAGACTGTTCATCTAATTAAACTTTAAAATAACATATTTTAAAATGATAAAATATTGCTTAAATATTACCAACGACGGCTTAATGTTCAGTAAAAAATATTTGGCAACTTTCACTGTCAATCAAAAAGCAAAAAGACTTTTCAAAATAATATTATTTACATTTAAATTTTCGTTCACTTACAGCTACAAAAAATCTTAATTTTAAGTAATTGAATTGTCTTTTATTTAGAGAGGATCACATCTACAGCTACAACAAGAAGGAAACAAGAACCAATCCATAAAAATCCCTTTACAATCATTGTCAGGATCGTAGGCCATCAGACGGTGGTATTTGTATTTTTGTTCGCAGCCACAGTCACCCTGGCATCGTTTTGTAGTTTTCTTTCTGCAAAAATAATTTTTTTTTAAGTAAATAAATATTATTAAAGAAAAATAGGAATACATCTTTGATAAATTATTTATGGTTTCTACATTTACTATACTAAAAATTTAGTTTTTATTGTTTACACGAAAACACATCAGCCTGGATTATTCAGGCGTCAAAGCAGAGTTGTGTATCTGGAATTGGAACTGGAAAAGGAACAATTTCAGTCAAATCTCATATTGATTGCACGTTTCCGAATGAATTCGAAGTCGGAAAATTTGTGCATAAATACCACTACTTCTGGTTAAAGCAATGCTATAATGATGTTACTTAGATGAAGGTTCTTGTTTGATTTTGGCTATGTTATTTTCAAGCCTGGAGAGGCTCACAAGGTATCATCCTTCCTGACAAAAGCACAAGTCTTGGAAATTTATGATCTTTTCATCTGACAAGTTAAATACAAAATAAATATGTGGTTTAAGTGGTGTCAATTTTTTCCTTTTATTAGTTTTTGTAAAACACAAAATTCAATTTCACAATGAGCCCAATTTCAACTGACATCGGTCTATAAAAGCAATGAACTGTTGCAATATATTTAGCTAAATTACAGGTTTAATCAATAATTGAAACTTTACACCTAGCGTAAAATATTTTGATTTAGTAAGCCCCTATAATACTTATCATAAATTCTTAATTAAAATATTTGATTAAATTCTATTAACATTAGTTATTAATATATTTTATTTTTATCCATGGTAGGTGTTTATTATGTCTCTTGGAAAGTGGAAGACGGCGAACACTGATTCTTACATTTTCATAAGTGTTAAACTAGACAAACTTGGCTAAACTTGCCTAGAGTATTTAGTTTTTACTTCGATAAACCATTTGATGATCGAATTATTTTCCTTCTAGTGGCTTCATGAAGTATTGAAATTGTATTGTTTCTTAAAGTGTATGCTTCTTACTCGAAGTAATTAGTACAAAACGTAATAATAGAACTCTCCAACTCTATTTAAAAAAATGGATTTTGCGAAAGCGTCCTAAAAATGGCATGCTTCTTAATGAAATAGTGGAGAATAATAAAACATTCTTGGCAACTTTTTGCAACTGGGCACAGTCCGTAAATTTAGCAAAGATGAATTATACGAGTACAAATAATGATAATAAAGTGACTAGAGTTTCGGTGAATAGGGTTACCACCTGATACGGTGTGCTCATTTTGGTGCGGTGCGGTGCGGTGCGGTGCTATATAGCACCCATTTCCATTGTCTCGGTGTGGTGCGATTTTAGAATTATATATTTGCGTGGTGCAGTGCTTTTTTGTGGTTGAGAGCTCGGTGCGGTGCGGTGCGGTGCGATAAAAATGACTTTTGGTGCGTGGTGCGATTATTCTTGTGCGGTGCACAAAATTCCCGTGCTCTGTCAACGCTATAAAAATAAACCATACCAACTATTACTAATTCGCTTTGTTTGAAATTTAAAGATGTTAAATTCAGATATTTTTCAGGTGTTCTTCAACTATAATCAAGATCATCTATAAAAATTTTAGTGATGTAAAAGATTTTATTTTTAACCACTAAATATATTCTCAACGCTTAATCACCTTTTCATGGTCATTATTATACAAAAAATTTAGCTTGAAAATCTTCTCAGATGGATATAAAGAAGCTTAGTACTTGTAGGTGAACGAAAAACGCATGATTTACATGCAAAAATTTCACGTCTAAGGATGATAATAATAATAATACAAAAATCTTTGAATAATAATTGTGCGTCAATGAATTTGATGCAATCGCTTTCAAAACATTTCAACCTTTTCATTTCACTTCGATTATATTTTCAGCTTTGATTCATTTCGAAGATGTTGCTCTTTGCAATAATTTAACATTATTTATAACAAAATACAAGCGTTTATAATGTATATTTTACCAGTGGATAAAGTATAATTCCCTTAAATAATTCTACTAAATGAAAATAGCATAGATAAATGTATCATCTTGGGAAGATTTTTGCAGTTTGTATTAACATTTTCTATTCATTTTCTAACGTAGGGAAACAACTAATAGCAAGCAATAAATTTTTCAATGCAGAATTGTATTAAAAAGAGAAAACAAAAAGAAATCAATTTTGGCAACATGAACAGAAATCGCTTTTTAATTGTATTCAATAATCAGGTCATATTCTATTTTGTTTTAAAAACCTGAGAGGAATTTGATATATATAATTCAGTTCTATTATCAAAATACATCTTACGTGCAAATTTCCTGGTGAATAATTTGCGAAAATTCGTTCGTGTTAACAACTGCCAGAATTTTGCCCCTGG
>JABUQX010038484.1:25000-31078 GCA_015478945.1 Trachelipus rathkii
GCAAATAGACCTACACTTGCCGTCTTGTTATAAAGTGTGTAAATTGAGGAATAATAGTTGTGTTTTTTTGCATCAAAAGAAATAGCATCAACATTTGAATATTGTTTGTAAGGAATGATAAACGAGTATTCTCAGTTTAAAAAAATGAATCAAAAGATTTAGTAAGTATAGAGGTTATTCTGGTAGAAATATTGACTTAAATCCTCGACTGTATCTTTAAGAAGTTCTGAAATGACTTTACATTAAGAACGAAATATGAGTATTCTCTATTGTACAGTTACAAACTAAAGTTAATATAAGTATTTATATTCACATCATAAGTATGCTGAATACTTATTTTTGAAGTTATTTGTAGAACAAAATTAAATATTACCATACAATATAAAATACTTAACTATCATAAAAAAAAAACATATCCTTACCGGTCCCTCTCAGACTTTGGTAAAGGCCCAGGTGCTCCTGTTTGTCTTTTGGTCCTTATTAAGTTGACATAAGGATTATCTTCTCCAGCTTCCTTTGAAGAGTTCTTTAACAAGAAAAATCCTTCGGAATGAATTTCATTTAAAAACGTGAAGTTTGCGTTATAAGGAATGTCGAAATATTCGTCATCGGGCATCGGAGGTTCGTGCAAAGACCTTCGCTTTCGTCCTGATCTTATACTCTAGAAATAATTGGCTTATATTAATTAGAAATAATAATAATAATAATAATATAATAATAATAATATAATAATAATTAGAAATAATAATAATAATAATAATAATAATAATAATAATAATAATAATAATAATAATAATAATAATAATAATAATAATAATAATAATAATAATAATAATAATAATAAATATATATAAATAATAATAATAATAATAAAAATAATAATAATAAAAAAATAATAAATAATATAATAATAAATATAAGAATGAAGTTTACAGGATATATATATATTATATTATCATAATATATATATATATATATATATATATATATATATATATATATATATAATATATATATATATATATATATATCATATATATAATATATAATATATATATATATATATGCGATATATAATATCACTAAAGATCGTTTTATATATATATATATATATATACACATTATTTCATATGTTTATTTTATAATGTATACTATAAATATATAGAGATAAGGTATATATCCACACATACAAATATTACACACACACACCATACAAGAATATATGTATTTATAATATATATATTTTATATTTAAAAAATATATAGTATCATATATATATATATATAGTATATATATATATATATATAATAATATATTATATTTATATATATATCTGTGTTGTGGTGTGTGTGTGTGTGTGTGCGCCGTGTGCGTGTTTTTGTATATATATATTATATAATATATATATATATATATCATATATATAGATATATATATATATATATATATATATATTATATATATATATATAATATATATATATATTTATATATATTATATATATTTTATATATTATATATCTATATATAGTTATATATTATATAATAATATATATATATATATATATATATATATATATATATATTAATATTTGTGTGTGTGTGTGTGTTATGTATGTGTGTTGTGTGTGTGTGTGTGTGTGTGTGTGTGTGTGTGTGTGTGTGTGTGTGTGAATGTATATCACTTCCACCCCTGTGTAAAGATGATGTGCAAAATAATGTAAAATAAATTATTTCATTGTTATGGGTTACTCCTAAAAACTTTTTTTGGGTTGTTAAAAACCTAGTTTAGTAATGTGATTCCTAGCCTTATTTGGATAAATTTTATAAGTATTGTCAATAATTAAACAAATATTGCTACACATATTTTTTTATTACTATTATTTATTCTTGTTTGTTAATCTTTTTTTTTACTTTCCATGTTGTATGCAACGTATTCCATGTTGTTTCCAGCGGCCGTTAGGTTGAGTAATCGGTAAAATTGGTGACTTATTATTACACTTTCAAAGAAGACATATCGTTGGTGTTCATAAAGCAGGTGTATCTCTGACCAAAGCAGCTAAATTATTTAGTGTTTCTAGAGTCTGGACTCTAGACCAACAGCTTCCACACCGGTTAAATGTATTAAGAAAAAGAGTATAGTGGCAGAAAACCTATCTTGATGATTGGAACAGACGATTAGTGTGAAAGATTTTTCTCAAACAATCCAGAAATAGTGCAATAAAATGACAGCATGACTCAATATGGATCTTAAGATTCTATTCATTCAAAAACTGTTTCCAAAGAACTTCACTACGCCAACACTTCTGAATGAAAATTATTTTAAACAGTCTTAATAAAACAGATTTTTACTTGTAGAACTTAAATTTTTGCACCGATCCATGCCCTCCAGTTTTCCGTTTGGTCTTAATTAGATTAACATAGGGATTATTCTCCTAAGTTTCCCTTTAAGAGCTCTTTAACAAGAATTGGCGTTCAGAATCAAGAACAAAAAGAAACTAAGGCGGAATTGGAAAAGCTTTGTGCCATATTCATAAAATTTGGGCAACAGATGAAAACTTCAGAAGAGTAATATGGCCTGATTATTGGCTGGCTTATGAACGAAGAACTCTTAAGGATGCCTACAATCTAATTTCTCTGGTTCCAACTGTCAAACAGGAACGAGAATTTGTGGTGATTGGTATGAGTATTCCTTAGTATTCGACTAACCTCAACATTAAATTCAATGGTTTGATGTTGACAGAGAGCTCAAAATTCTTCTAAGTAATCAAGTTCACTTTAATATCTAAACTCTAGAAGTTATATCCAAACAAATGTGTCATTATCCAAGATGATAATATACTCATGCACACAACCACAATAATTCATATTTGGATTTAAAAGAGAAACAAGACGAACTTCAACGTCTTCCTTGTCAACACAATAGCACAATCACTTGACTTGAATGCCATCGAACCAATGTGGGCAATTACGAAGAAACGAATGAAAAGCCTTCGACAGATGATCTGACATAAGCATGAACTATAATTCCATTGGAGACTATAATTATTTATACACAAACTGAATGAATCTATCCCAAAAATGAAAAGAAACTTTAATATATGTAAAAGTTTGTTACACGCCATATTAATTAATAAAGTAAAGCATATTCTAAAGTGTGTTAACATTCTTTCCACCAACTTATATATACCTGTATATATATATATATATATATATATTATATATATCTATATATATATTATATATATATATATATATATATATCTATATATATATATATATATTATATATCGGTATATATTATAATTTATATTATAATATATATATATTATATATATATATTATATATATTTATAATATATATTCTTATATATATTATATAATATATATATATATAATATTATTATATATATAATATTAACGGTATATATATATATATAAAATATATTATATATATATATATATATATATATATATATATATATATATATATATATATATATATATATATATATATATATGAATATATAATATATATATATATATATATATATATATATCAAATGGAGTAAATAATATTAACTGAGTAGTAATGTATAGATCAGAGAATAGATTTGGAGGCTAATGGTTCCCTGTGCTGCGGTGCTCTTATAATTCTAGGCATTTCTGGGATTCGACTTTTCGTCAAACAGATTGTATATTTTTTCCACGCTTGAGCCGATTTTGGGATCCAATGATCAACGAAATTTGAGGCTGCGACCCCATTTTGGGGTTCGTAACCCTTTTAAGCTTCGCTCCTTTTTACTTTTATCTCTTTTTAGGCAAGGTTCACGGTTAAGCGTATCCTCCTCAACTTTCATATATATATACTATATATATATATATATATATATATATATATACTATATATATATAATCTAGTATATATTATATATATATATATATTTATAATATATATATATAATATATATATATATTATATATATATATATATATATATATATATATATAACTATATATATATATATCTTATATATGTATATCATATATATATATTATCATATATATATATATATATATATATATATATATAACTTACATCGGCAAGAACTGATAAACTAATGAATTCTCCGTGCATTCTTCTTATTAACGCTTTATTTTCATCAATAAAATTTCAATTTTATCACTGTAAAAAGGAAAGAATATATATATATATATATATATATATAATATAATCTATATATATATATATTATATATATATATATATAATATATATATATATATATATATATATTATAAGGCATCTGGTGGTAAAATAATAACCCCCAAGGGTGTTGGAGAAATACAAATATTATTTTAAAGAAAGGTCTACTTTTCTCAAAACATGAAACATGAAACGTGTGTAAGTCAAAATAAAAAGAAGGGAAACAGGAGAAGAATAAAAAGCTTTCACAGGCTTTCCTGGTAGAGTACTTCTAAGAATGAGCATAACGGGCAAGTCTGGAGTTAGAGAGCTGGACGGATAAAGGATGTAACTGAGAGAAAGGAAGAGACACATGAGTTTTCTCAATGGAGATGTGTGACCAGAGAGTTTAGAGAAAGTGTTTGTTGTAATAGCGAGAGTAATAGGAGAATATTGCAACAATTTAAAGTCGAGAGAGAGAGAGAGAGAGAGAGAAGAGAGAGAGAGAGAGAGAGAGAGAGAGAGAGAGAGAGAGAGGATGGAAAAGCAAATGACTCCATACTTTGAAGAGAAGTTGTATGAATAGAAATATCCCGATTTGTAATGCATATTCTATACACGGGTGAAATACAGGAATACACTCTTATAGAGGAGAAGCTATGAAGTTCTGAAGGAGTCTTAGAACGCCTAACCACTTAGAGGCATGTTTAATGTGAAAAACAATATAATCATTTCAAGAAAGATCCCGAGGAAAGGAAGCATCATGAATGTAGTGATTGAGGAAGGTTAAATTGTTGGTTTTCGAGGATATTACAACTGTGTGGAAGATGATGTCAAGTGAATTGTTGAATGATTTTATTTTTAAAGCATCTTAAGCTACTATACTTTTTCGATCACAATTATAAATACGAGAAACGTCAGATGTAATTTAGTCAAAGACTTCCTTCTGGTATCTGCTCTTGCGGTTGCGAAGGCAGTTTTTGGGTTGAAAGATTAATAAAGGGCGAAAAGGGGAAGAAGTGATAGGTAAAAAGTAATTAGTATGGCAGGATGAAATATTTTAAGGAAATGATACGCCATCTTTACTCATTCGCATCAACGATTTTTCTGACTTGTACATAAAAAGTATAAAATGTAAAGGATAGAATAAAACCTTGAGGAACACCAGTGTTGCGGAGTCGCAAACCCGCAAGGTTTTGGATAGAGTCGGAGCAGAATTTTTTTTTTTGGATGGAGCTGGAGCCGAAACCGGAAATAATGTAGCCAGGGTCGAAGCTTGCAAAAAGGTTTATCTGCTCCACAACCATGAAGGGGTTGCTAGATTATATTGCTAGATTTATATGGTTAACTGTGGACGTCTACAACAGCTTTTATACAGCACCGGAGAGGAAATTAGTGAGAAAGTTAAATAGAGGAGGATTGACACGGAGAGGGAAAGCTAAGCAATCTAAACTTTCTGCCAGACTTTATTGGAACATTCTTCCTGAAGCCATATTGACGTTGTGAGATAAAAAAAAATATATAGATGTTTTCACATTTTTCTGTGTTGTATAGATTTGGGAGCTATATAAATAACAGAAATTAATGTAATAGGACGAAAATTGGAGGGTTATGAAGGGTATCCCTTTATTGGTATAGGCTGAACGTGGGTACACTTCCAGCAGAAAGGAAAGATTACATTTGATAGGAAGGACGTAAAAATATACCAAAGCACAATGCAAACACAGAAACATAAGATTTGAAAACCTCAGGAAAAATACCATTAGGACCTATGCCAATTAAGTATTAAGTATTAATCATTCAAAATGATTAGAACGTCTCCTCACAGAAGGCGGGGGTCGTTCCAGTGGAAGGAATATTGACATACAACAGGACATAGGGAGGAATAGGTAAT
>JABUQX010038485.1:0-7500 GCA_015478945.1 Trachelipus rathkii
GCTAATTGGGATGCACTGCGTCACTTCTTCGCAAACTATCATTAGAATGAATCATGTATTGTTCCGGAGAAGGCCTCTGCTTCTGCTGAAAAGGTAGGGGCCGTGATCACAGAGGGGATGAACAGGCTAATTCAATCTTCCACTAAATCATTTTCTTCTCATAATCCATGGTTCGATGGCTCTTGTTCACGATCCATCCAGGAGCGTGACCTTGCATTCTCCTATCGTTGTTAGACAAATTATAAGTATTAGTATTGAACCTGATGTTGACGTTGAAGTCACCATTGCTGAATAAAAAATGAAGTAGTACTTACTCATTTTAATTTACCTTCTAAATTTGAAACAGATTTCAGAGTTGTCCAAAATATATGATGTTAATAGTTAATTTTCTCTGCCCATCAACTTTAGTTTTCCCCCTTGTTTGAAACCTCTTCGGTCTTCTTTTTCATGTACTTCCACCATAGTTGATTCTGGCATCCCTGCTACTAATACTCTTCAGGTGTCCCATGAATCTTCCCTGTAATTTCACGTGATCAGTGCATGGGATCATATCCTGAGATCTATGAACGTAAGGAAGGCTGGCCGGAATGGCATCTATCCTCTTGTTCTGAAAGAGAGAGTGTACTGAATTGGCGCCTTTCTCGTTCAACTCCTACTCTTAATAGTAATACTTTTCTTCAGTGCTGGAAGCGCGCTTTATTCAGCTAATCCTCGAAAAAAAGGTAACCGCCTGACCCTTCTAACTAATGACCAATTAAGCCTTAACTTGTGGTATTCTCGTTCAAAATCTTTGAAACTCTCCTTAACTCTCATTTCCTCGGTCATATAGAATCTCATTCTCTTTTCAAATCACACAATATGGCTTTCGATGTTCGTGGAGATCAACTGGTGCATTATTTCTTTCCCATTTCTCAATTAATATATGGTCTTCTTGCCCTTAAGGGACCATGGGAAGTCTTTGTGTGGTAGTGCTTGACATATCCAAGACTTTTGACAGGATATGGCATGCGTCGCTACTCTCTAAGCTACCTTCCTTTAGATTTCCTCCTTCGCTTTATTTACCTGCCTGGGTTTTCTCTTTCTCAGATCGCTCCATTTCTCAGCTCTTTGATGGAGCAGCCCTTCTCTCCCTTTCTTATTAATTGTGGTGTTCCCTAAGTGTTCTGTTTTATCTCCAACTCTTATTCCTACCATCAACGATCTTCTTAAATGCACTTCTAACCTTTGTTCACTCTATGCCGATGACCAACTCTCCATTCTTACACCCATTTCAAATGTATTCCATCGTTTGTATCTAGAGTTGCCTCTCGTCTACACCTTTCAGATTCATTTCTTGCCGATCTGGTCGGAATCTCAGTGGGGTTACCGCAATCTTGTAAAAATTCAACTCTTTGAAAACTAAACTTCTTCACACTTCCCTCTCTAAATCACCTCCAAACTTCCTATCTCCTTCGACGGCTCTAATGTCTCGCCTGTAAACAACATAAATACTCTTTGACTAAACATAAATAGTGAATTGTCTTGGAGACTTTATATCACATCGGTTGCTAAAAATGGCCTCAAAGAAGATGGAATTTCTCAGATTGTGTGAATTTTTTCTTATTCGTCCCCTGTATGGAATACTGTTCTCACATTTGGGGTGGGTCCGGTTCTACCCTCCTTATGGATAGGGCTAAGGCTAAGAGGCTTATAAACTGTCTAATACTTTCTGACTCCCTTGACCCTCTTCTCTCTCTTGGTGCTCTCTCTTCTATAGGTATTACAACGGGAGGTGCTCGGAGAGAATTAACCCTCCCATTCCTCCACCCCCACTGCGTCGCCCCCAAACACAAGAGGTGCCATACACTCAATACGAATACTGTTTAATATTGGTGACTCAAGGGATCACTGTTGTGGTGCCTCCAAACTTTCAGCCACATCTGTTTTGTGGAACTCCTTGCCTTCTATTTTCCATGCAATATTCCATCTTCCTCCTCTCTTTAAGCCCCGCGTCTGCGCCCACCTGAGGAAATTGCGTTTGGCAGGGACTGGATGGGTTTACTTTCCATTTATTTATTTGCCCTCCTTGAAAGCGTGGCATCGCGGTAAAACATATACATATATATATATATATATACATATTATTACTACAGTAAAGTATATATATATATGTTGGGCTATTACATATGTTGGTTAAGGTTATATGGTTGGGTTGTATTGCATATGTATTACATATATATTATAACATAGTTAGCCATATGCATACATATACATATTATTAAGTTGGCTGCTGCTGGTTATTAAGGTTATTATTGGCTGCTAAGGTTATTGTTGCTATTACAGGCAGAGATAAGTTGGCTGGTTACATACATATTATGTTATTAGCTGGCTACATACATGGTTGGCTGGCTGGTACAGAGGTTACAAAGATATTATTACATGCCATACATATATATATATATATACATATACATATATGGATATGTACATAAATAAGTAAATTGTAAACGGTATATACATATAAGGTTATATACAGCATATATATATATATATATATATATATATGTTATGTTATATATATATATATATATATATAGATATATATATATATATATATATATATATATATATATTAGTGATGCAACAGATACCATGGTTTCGGTATCGGTTGGATTTTTGAGGTATCAGTAATTTTGTCTAAACTTTTGTGAAACCCGTTGACTCAAAACGTTATTTACGCCACTGCTGAAGGGTTAGAAATTGTCAAAGGAAGGCAACAATCAAATAAGAAAAACAGGTTTTCCATTATACTATTCGGCAAGAAGACCCAATTTAATTATTACCTCTTCCGTAATAGCCAAATATTTTGCTTTAGCTGAACCAGTGGCTAACATTATTCAAACAAAAAATATTGACCTTATGCAGTGCTCATGTCCAAAGAATTTTTGAAAGTTGTCAAAGACCACTGTAAAACTGCTGATCAAATAATTGCTGATGTGCTCTTATCCGCCAATGTTATTACTGCCGAGTTCTTAGTAGAACTAGCACCACCTAGAAAAGTAGAATCCCAACAACATAAATCAAATCATCCTCTAAAACTTCTGCTGAATATTGAAAGCGTTATATACTTGTGCCTTATCTTGACTCACTTTCATCCTCTTCAGAGACTAGATTTTCAGAAACGTACCTTCAACAGCCTTATTTCTTTTCGCCTGTATCCATTTCTTATGTTGGTGCCTCTCCGTAGGGCAGTTTATTTCCGGAGAAAGTAAAATGCTTTTCAGAGTTTTATGATCTTGATATCAACAAAATCTCATATCGAAACTGACTTATGGTATGCCTTATGGCTGGATAAATGATCAAAAAGCTGAAGGGACTGGAACCTACCTGAAGTCACAAAGCAGCTTCTAATCCCTTTTCCTCAACTCAACCCAGTCATTAATTTGTAATTTGTACTACTGTTTTCAACAAGTACTATTGAAAGGTCTTCAGCACTCTTCTGCGAAGAGTAAAGACTTGGCTAAGAAACACAATGAACGAAGACAGGCTTAATGACTATGCAGAGGATGAGTATTCATAAATTATTAGTAAGTGAAAAATGTGAACGAATTGAAACAAATGTAATTGCGAAATTCACTGAAAATCCAAGGCCTTTAGTAAGGATTGGATCCCAATGAAAACAGCAGGAGGAGGATAAACCCACTTTGAATAGGAAGAGCGGAAGTCAAAGTGCATGACCGCTCGCTGAGGAAGGTTGAGGAAAGCGAAGATGGAAATAACAACCCCAGCAAATGGCCAATAAGAAAGGTTGTGATGGACGCGCTCTATTATAGGTGTCAAGGCCGATTAGGTAGGAACCTGAATACGGAGGAATAATGAGCACATGAGCTGCTCCCTCTGCAGGGACAGGGGTATCACCCCTGCCTCCACCTCCAGGCTTTTCATCGGAGGAACGAAATGCTCCCTTGGCAATTCTCAGTCATTCGGTATGAATGGGGTCAAGAAGACGGAGGTATGACCATAGTCTAGTTTACCCAGCACCAGCATGATGTAAAGGTGGAGCACGGTGTTTCTGTCCACACCCTAAGTCCTCGAGGTGAGATGCCGTAAGAGGGGGCTCATCGAGCAGCAGACCCAAGAACCTGACCGTCGGCTCCACACGGATGGGAAGTCATAGAGGAATAACACAGAAAGCGATTGTATTCGACCCCTACGACAGAGATTTTTCCTAAAAAGCACGGCTTTAGTTTTAGACGTGAAAAATGAAAACCCACGTGCAGAACACCAGGAGGAAACCCTATCGATGGCCAGCTGAAGTTGACGCACCATGCAAGGAAGCTTTGCTCCAGTGATGTACAGGGCAAAATCGCCAACATAGATAGAGCAGGGCAATGAGTTCGGGATGGAATCTGGAATCACTACTCCATTGAAACCTATTGCAAAAAGAAACACACTCAGTACACTGCCCTGCAACACCCCTTCATCCATGACAAAACGTCTCGACAGTGAGGTACCACAACGGACTTGAAACAAACGATCCGACATTAATAACTGAAGGAAGAGGGGAAGTTGCCCCCTGAGGCCCACGTGCTATCATACACCTTTTCGAGGTCAAAGAAAATGGCCAACGCCATTTTGTTAAAGCTAATGCCGCACGAACGTCTTGATCTAACTGAAGGAGAGGATCCTGAGTATAGCGATGGTGACGAAAACCAAACGGATAGTCAGAAAATGCATTTAGTTACTCCAACGTGGGAACACGATGGGAAGTCACCAATCTCTCCATGAGCTTGTACGTGTTGTAGGTTAATAAAATAGGCCATAGGGTGATGGTTATAGGAAGAAGTTGGATGCTTCCCAGGTTTGGAAATGGGGAATGGCGACAATATATGCAGCAAACCAGACAGGAGGGAAAACCCCCTCTTGTCCATATTCTATAATATAAACTGAGAAGGAATGCAATTGCAAAAGGATGAGCATGCCTTAGCATCTGGAAGGAAATGCCGTCGGGGCCAGGTGTTCCATCTTTACATAGTTTTAGCGCATCCTGAAACTCTGCTCTGGTAAGTACTCTGTTGTATGGAAAGTCTTCTCCAGGGGGAACAAAAAAATCTGGAGTCTCCACCAGCAGGCGGTCAGAATGAAAAGGTTCATGATACCCGGAGCCGCTGGAGAATAATAACAATAATAATAATAATAATAATAATAATAATAATAATAATAATAATAATAATAATAATAATAATAATAATAATAATAATTTGAGGGTGTAGGGTACATCCCATAACAATCCAGTGCCCAATGGTTCGCCCCTCTTGCTTCATATCCACACTTCTCACACAGGAATAGACTATTTGTATCACATGCAAACCATAAAACACTACTACTATTACAGACAACGGCACAGTGTATGTTGAGGAGAAAAGGATAGTAGATGGATGTATTTAGAAAGGGTAAAGAGAGAGTAAGAAAGTTGAAGAATGGTAAATCCCCTAGGAATGCTTTATGCATACCTCTGACCTGAGTCGGCTTCGTGGGCAACCTTGGATCTTCCGGCAAAAATTGTATTTAGAATCGTTTGGGTACATGGAATGTTAGAGGAATAAATGATGAGAAGAAGAGAGGTGATGGATGTATTTAAAAAGGATAAATTCGATTTGCTTGCTATGACTGAAACAAAGATGAAAGGAAGTGGTGAAATGAGGTGGTGATGCAAGAGGTTCAGAGTGGGTGTGGCTAGGAATTTGTTAGGGAGGGAGAAAAGGAGTTGCGGATCTTGGTGATGATGGACCCATGACAAAGGGTCATGGATGGATTCTTTGTGCATGGTGGGCACTAGAATCTCAATGGTTATTTATGTGGGTACCTGGAATCCAATGGTTAAATTCTTTATTTGATAAGGTCAAGGTATGTGTGGTTGTAACATATGGTGATCTGAGGGTAATATTAAGGAGAGTGCCATTTTCTGAGATAGTAATCTGAATGATGTGCTTAAAAAGGTTAGTAGTAGCTTCAGATTGATTGTGTTGTGACTTAAATGGTTGGATAAGTATCAAAAAAGGGATGGTATAACAGTTGCCTTTGGGGTTGCGGGAGAGAATGGAAGGAAGGTGGATTGATTTCTGTGGAGGAGAGAGGTATGTGAGTGTGAGTAATACATTCTTTAAACTCAAGAGTATTCATAAACTATACGAGTGTTGGGGTAGGTAGAGATGGTATAGAAGACAAAAGTATGAATGATCTTGTGTTTGTGAAGATGTTGAGGTATGTGATGGACGTAAACAGTGAGGAGGTTGGGGATTGGAATATCAGATCATTATGTTGTATTCTGTAAAATTAAGTTAGTGGGGTATGGCTGGAGAGGAAAGAGATAAGGAAGGAAGTGGGTAGAATTAAGAGTGAGAAGTTAAATGAACAAGGTTATAAGGAAAAGTATGTCGGAGCACTTTAAAATAAATCAGTTGAATGTGAACAAGATGAAACATGAACAAATCTGGACGCAAACAAAGGAAGCCTTTGTTAGTAGTGCAAGAGAAGTATGTGGATGTGCTAAAGTAGGAAGTAAGAATGTCAACAGTGAGTGGTGAAATGAAGAGGTAATGCAAGCGGTTAAAAGTGAAAAAAGAAGCGTGGTTGAATGTGCTAAAAGCCAATGATAAGGTCTCAAGAAAAGGTGTATCGAAATATATAGAGGGGAAAAAAGAAAGACTAAAAGTTGCATATGAAAGAGGGGGAAAAAAGAGAGGGAAGGTGGAGGATAAATAGGAAAATTATGGAATAAAAACTTTTCCGAAGTGAGGTAATGAAAGGTTAAGTGAAAGAGAGTGGTGTGAACTGAATCTTCATAGAATAATGAATAGGGGATGGCACTTGTGACTGATAAAATGGATGTGAGGAGAGTGGAGGAAACCCTACCTATTATATTATAACATACGCAGTAATGAAGGTGATAGTGAATGTGTGTAGGTTTGATGGTGTTAAAAGAAATTGTATTTTGCTTTTGGGGATGAGGTACTAGATAGAGTAAGAAATTTGAAGAATGGTAAATCTGTAGGTATATATATGGAATTACTGGTGAAAATGATCAATAATGGAGGCGAGATTGTGAGTGACTGGATATGGAAATTGTGTAACAAATCGTTTATGGAAGGTAATATTTCCAAGCGAATGGAGGAGTAATAGTAGCCTGTATATGGGTAACTGAGATAAGGGGAACTGTAATAAGGGAATTAGTTAATCGAGTGTTGTAGGGAAGATAAGATATATGATGGTATTTGGTTGAAAGAGTGCGGCGAGGGGACTGATTGGCGAAGAACATGGTAAATTTAGAAGTGGTTGTGCATATCAAATCTTCATATTGAAACAAATGGGTGAGAAAATGAAAGAATAATAAATTGAATTTAGGTTTTATGGACTTGCAACATGTTTATAACTGGATTAAATAAGAAGCTGATATGTTAGTGATATATGGTGTTGGTGGTGGCTTCCGAACGGAACCCCAAAACATGTATGCTGATAGTG